>CM075808.1:78712802-78831690 GCA_037975025.1 Excoecaria agallocha
ACCTCATCTTTAACCTTCTCAACCCATTCTAGCCTAAGTCTCCTAAGTTTATACTTGATTGGCTTATACCCTGGGCATGTTGGAATGGCATGTTCAGTGCTTTCTTGATCTATTCCGGGCATGTCCATATAGGTTCAGGCAAAGACTTTTTCATATTTTTTCAAAATTCTCTCAAACTTTTCTCTCTTCAGGAGTTATATCTAATGATAATAAAATTTCTTTTGGATTTTCTTTAGTTCTGAGATTAAATGAACACGTGTTTGTTAAGTTAATGAATATGAATGGTTCAAGATCATGATCATGCATATTGAAATTAGAAGAAACATCACACAAGTAAGCAAACTTGTTTATCTTATTAATATAATCAAAAGAGCAAACATTTTTCTCATTAAAAAGCTCAAGAACATAAACAATATCTATAAAAGTATCTTCTCTAATCTTGTCAGCATCAAATGTCTCTCCAGCCTCTGGATCAGCTTTGGATGGTTTTTCAACTTCTATTTTCTCTTTGCCTTTTAGTTGGGTAGCAAGCAGTTTCTCTGTCATAACTTCCTCGGGCACTTTTTAGTCCCAAGTAGAGTGGTGCAAGAGAATCTTCTCATCCCAAAAACCTTCGAATGGCTTGATAACTCCCTGTTCCCAATCAAAGACATCATTGAACAACTCAAATCCCACTACCAACTCTACTCAACTCCACAATAAAGGCAAATACCTAAAGCTGGCATAAAACTCTAAGAAATATGAGGAATCCCTTCCATTACTTCTTTCTTCTTGCCCTTCCTACTGGGACCTATAAATCCTAACCCCTTCTTATCCTTCCTACCCATAATGGTTATAGTGATTTAAGGCCCTTAGGAATTCCTACCTAAACCAGCTCCAAGCAAAAAATTCATCATCTTAAGCATATTAATCACCTAAGGACTATCAGGGAAGTTACTCTCATTCTCTTCATCACTGATAACTGACACATGAAACCTACTAAGTGATTATTTTGCTATTTCAAATACAGAAACTTAATTCTCCTTTATAGCTTTGATAGTGACCACTGACCATCATAGGGAATTTTAATCATTTGATGCAATGTGGATGGTACTCCTCCCAATTTATGGAACCATGGCCTTCCTAGAAGCATAAAGAAATTGGCCGAGATAGGAAAGACTACAAATTTAGCTTCAGTCTCAATAGGCTACGTCTTTACTATAACCTTAAGTGTCCTAGTAGCCTGTCTCTTAGAAATGTCATAAGCAGAAATGGTCAAGTCTGACTTACTCAGCATGCTCTCATTTAACCCAAAAGTTGGAATGGCCACTAAGGGGCACATATTAATTGAGGAGCCATCGTTTATCATCACACAAGTTGTGTGCTTACCATTAATTTGAGCCTTGATGTAGAGGAGATGATTATGATTCCTTCCCTCAGCAGGCAAGTCAGCATCAGAGTACACCGTGTTCTCACCAGTTCATCCCCGACAAAATCCAAGTAGTCGAAAGGCGAGATGGTAGTAGCTATAGTGGACTCACTCAAGGCTTTAACTAGCTTCTGTCTGTGCAAGGGAGATTATCTAAATAAGTCCCAAATGGATATCTGTGCGTTTGTCTTCTTTAGTTGCTTTATTATTTGATCATCCTCAATTTCTTTTTATGTAGGCACTACAGCAAGAGCAGGCTGCCTTTCAATCTCTGGGGCCACCCTTCCACTCCTCGTGATTGCCTTAACTTTGTTTTCTTTATCAATCTCTTCCTCACATTCTCTGGCTAAACTCCATATATTAATGGGCGCCAAAGTCCCTTCATCTTCACTCTTTGTAGGAGCATCCTAACATAGAAACTGGTCGATTTTCTTCAACTGACTTTGTTACTTTAGAGGTGGAGCGAGTAACAACCAAGTACTCATTCCCATACAGGTCTTTCATCACATACCATTCAGGTAAGCTAACCCAATCATAAACACTGGAGGTGGCACAACATTATAACCTCCCTTCTTCTTCTTATCTCTCTTTTTAGAATTTGAAATATGATTGCTATCAATCAAATCTTAAATCTTATTCCTCAAGCTACAACAATAATTAATCAGGTGCGTAGTGTGCTAATGGTATGCACAATATTAATCCTCCCTATGGTGGGGTAACCCTTGTCTTTTTGCTAGCCTTAGGAGCAATGGTTGAAGCTTTCCTTCTTTGCTCAGTTTTTCCAATATCGAAGATAGTGACTTTCCTATGTTGGAATTATACCTCCAACTAGCCTCTGTAGTGGATACTTATGTAGTCTTTCTGGTTCTGTTCAATTCGCTACTATTCTCTGTTGCCTTGTTATTGCTGAAATTCCTCCTGGCATTCTCATTACTTGATCTTCTAGCCAAATACTCTCCTTTAGCTTCTATAGTTATATCCTTCAATGACTTCCAGTCCTTTAGACCCTTTATCTTTAAACCATCCTTTAGATACAGGCTTGCATTCCTAATGAATAGCTTGATTTGATCAGCTGTGTCTGGCTTTTTCTTCATCTCTATCCCCTTATTCCTCTACTAGTGAGATACTTATAAAAGGATTCATCATGTTTCTACTGTAGTAACACGAGGTCCTTCAAAGTAACCTCCATCCTAGTGTTGTAAACATAATCATATTATTTAAGGAACTCCTTGGTCAATAGATCCTAATCCTCCTTAGTATGCCTACCCAACCTATGGTACCAATCTATTACAAGTGGAGTCAAGCTCAAGCAAAAGTATTCCACCTTTTATTTCTTGGATAAGGTAGTCGCCTTCATGATCAATGTGTACTGTTTGATATGTGCCGAGTGGTCTGAGGTGCCATCAAACCTTGGCAGATCATGCATCTTGAACTTTTGGGGCAATGGCTTATCTCCATCCAAATCTCTATCTTCAGGGTTCATCCCCTACCAACAGACAATAACCTAAACATGGCTTTAATTTTTTTCCTCCGTTTTCTTAAAAGCTGGATCCTCAGCACTAGGACCCCTAATCCTTATGTTTATCATTGAAGGGACATAGTCTTCATCCTCTTCTTCTATGAGTCATCTTCAGGGTTATACCTCATTTCCCTCCTGAGTGGATCTCGAAGCACAACAACATTAGCTACAACAGCATTCCCAATGTGCGTTGGCTCTACTATCTCACGAGCGGGTGTTATAGGTTGAGTTCTGACATTAGGTGCTACAGAAGCCACTATCCCACCTATCATAGCTATAAGCCTCTCTTCAAAATCCTTGAACCTATTATCTAACCTTCGGTCTAAGTTATCTCGCCCTGTTGAAGGCCCATTAGGTGTAACATTTAACCTTCCCCTAAGGAATGGAAACCTTATAATGGTGTCATCAGCCACTCTCCTAGTCTCATTTCCCCTTTTGTTCTCAATCAATTCATCATTTTCCATATCTAAACTTGTTTCTTGACTGCTTTCTGACAACTGACTTGAACCAAACTCGAAATTGACTTCTGAACTCAAATTTAATCTCAGTAGATTGGATATAGATCTTTGGACCAAGCACCTGTCTGACCTTTTAGACCATCTAGATGATTTTATGATGGCTGTAAAAATTGGAGGTTATGAGTGGTGTGTGGTGAATGATGCATGTATTAGAGAGTATGCCCTAAAGCCCATGTAATAGGGATGTTTTTTCATATGTATGAATTTATATTCTTAATAAAAGGCATCATTCATTTATTAATGCTATGTTTAAATACATGAGTTTGTAAATCTTAAATTAATAAATGAAGTCCTAGATATTATAAACACAGTACAAAGGCAATCATGAAAGTGTTCATGATATGAGATGACTATTGCATGCAAATGTGTTAATATCTAAATATCCCTAGTCATAGAATTAACAAGATAAGACATTGTTAATTTGGACAGACTAGCACATATTATGCTTCTTGAATGGTTCAAGCAGTGGTTCTCATAACTGTGATTATGGAAGACAATCAAAGCTAACATGTGGATGTTTGTTAGAAGAACGAGTTCATTGGAGACTTGCAAAGAGAATCCTCACATGGATATTAAATCTATATCAGTGAGGAATCTCTTCATAGCGGTTGTGCAAGTATCCTTAGACTTGAGATCACCAAAGTTATCTTAAGTAGCAAGTGGTATATTTTGACTCCATAACTGATTACTTCTAACTGGAATTGAGCATAGTTAGAAGATTGGGTATATCATGACCTACTTGAAGATAGTTAAGTGATTGACAAAGGATTCACCATCCCAGATTTAATAAGGGAAGTTATCTCGCATGATTCTATAATTGCCTTGTTCAGAAAATCTCTGGCCAAAGTAATATGCCAAGATGGATAGAGATCCATGGAAGGTATTTTGGGAACAATGGTTAAATTAATAGAACATACATAATTAGATTTATATGAATTGACAGAAATGCATACTCAGAGTCTAATTGAGATAAGAGTGGTGAAAGGAGTAATTGTACGGTAACTATTTCTATGGAAGGGTATAGTCAAACCACTTGACTTTCCTGACATTTAGGTAGTCATGAAGCCTAGCTAGAGGCCAATCATGACTTGTATAATGATGTATCAAGAATATCAATAGGGATTGATAAAATGATTAAAAGGAGTTTAAATCATGTAAGTTTTGAATAGAACTCACAATTACACATTATACTGCCAACATGGACAGGAACCCAATAGGTCACACACATATAGAGAAAAAGGATAAAATGGTAACATGATAAGGATAATAATATTTGATATTATTATGGGGATAGAGAAGTGAATAAGATAATAAATAATTAAAGAGTTTAATTAATTATGATCAAGTAAAATTGTTCACGGAACTTTTGAGAAATGTTCTATAAAATTGGACTTAATTGAAATAATGTATTTCATGATTGATTATTATTGAAATATAAGTGTTATAGGGTCGATATAATAATTAATAGGTCCATTGGAGGAATTATAAAGGGCCAGAGAAATGAAGCTGGCACAGAAGCCCTCTAGAAGAGGGCCACACGCTAACTCCAAACAGAAGGCCTTAGAGGCCTATTTCTTTGACCAAATTAAATTAAATATGTTAAATAAGTGTTTTGGAGCATACATATTTAATTTGGTTGGATTTGGAATTCATTTGGGTAATTAAATCCAAGTATATGTACAAAGGGCCTAGTTTGTAGGTTTTGTGCATAATCTTTTGTGAAAGGGCTTAAATTGGATTTAATTGAGCCCAAATAATTATAAATAATTCCAAAAGCCCAATTAATAATTCTCCAGCAATTTTAAAGAGCCCAATCCCATTATGAAGTTGGATTTTTAACCTAACTATAAAAATCCAAGTGATGTGGAAATTAGGGTGAAGTGAACAATTAAGATAAATAGTTTTTCTCTCCTCCAAAAACCCTAGCCGCCACTTCCCTTTGCTAGCTCAAGGGATTTTCGGCTAGCCCCTTGTTCTCTCCTAATTGTTGGTTCATTCTATCATTCTCTAATGTTGATTACTCATTGGAGGTGTTCGATTTTGGACACTGTGGTTTGCGACAACCCGGTGCGAAGAAAAATCAACTGTACAACAAAAATCAAAGGTGATTTTTTATTCGCATTAATATGCATATTGTAAATTCATGGCAAGATCAGATATATTGGTTAAAAATTTTAAATTTCGCTTATGTATGAGATGCATGTAACCGATAAAACTCCAACAGCATGAGCATGGTATACATGATGCATTAATGCAATACATGATCATGTTAGGAGTCAATCACAACCACACACAAGCACAAAAATAGCCTTCCAACCTTATTACTCTCACACAGGAGGTCGTACCATCACTTTCCCAAGTGGGCTTAGGCCATAGGTCAATAAGGTACCCAATGGACATATATGGCACACGATGAAAAATCGACAGCATAAACTCTCTAATTGCAAGTGCAGGCATATAGGTTTTGATTTTTGTGTATTTTAACTAATTTATACAGATTGAGTTGGGCCCACCGGGACACATGAGCCTTTGATTGGTACCCTCCTAATATGTTTGAGTTTGGTCAATACATAAGGGTGCACAAAGCAAGTAAAAGATCATTATGGTTATACAACCTAAAGGAAATTGCTATTGTCGTTACATAGGCTAGAGTCAAGGGTGATGAAACTTTAAGGCTATCCAAGCATGGTCCTTGCCAATAGGTCTAGCTCATCGCAAGTATAACAATTGATAGGTTACCATTTTATGTACCATTTGGTACTGAACTTAGGCTGGTGGGTCTCCTTAAGACCTCCCTACAATGAGTGAACATAAGGCATGCTTTAGGATAGCACTGGGGCTAAAAAGGAATGCCTAACTTAATTCTAAAGCTCTAAGATGTATGCAAAAAATGCAAGTTAGAAAAGAGATAGGATTAATTAGTAATAAAACCCAATTATAAAGAACTTAACTAAGATGCTTTTAGGAGTAAGGTCTCTTTAGTCTCTAGTAGAGTTTTCACTGTGATGCACGCCGGAGCCATGCTCATTTTCAAGTTCTCTCTCATCACTTAACTCATAAATTTGCTACTGACAGGTTTCTAGCAAGTGTACTAGATCGGCTAGTACTATAAAGAAATATAATTATGACCCGAAAACATTGAACCCCAGGGAAACTAGTGAATGTATGCAGGATTTTAGATTTGTAAAATGAAGATTGTGTGTGAGGGAGAAAGGAGATCCCAATGTTATGATAATGAAGGGTTAACTAAACTAAAAACAGAAACGTGAGCAAAAGACTTGATAATTGAACTAAAAGCAAGTAAATAAAATTGGTAAAGATCAATATTAACGACAACTTTCACTAAAGGACTATCCACCTTAACTTATATTATAATGACTTAATTAAGAAGTTGACTCAAGTGATTATGAAGAAATTAGATGGACAAAGCAAGATAACTTAACACAAGATTATCATTCTAAGCATCAAACCTTTCCTATTCATAATTATTTAATACTTAGCATAAAGATCTGATTTTAGCCTCCTAGAAGTGTATTAAACTCTTTTGCAAGTAAATTCAACTTCCATTTATTCTTGATTTTAACTTTTCTTAAATTTAATGTATTATTACCAACAAACAACTATGCCTTAATTCAGAATTTAATCATACATTAACACCAATAAATTAACCTAAGAACATGCAAACCTATAATCATGCATAAGTCAATCAGTAACTATTTATTTCAATAAGTTAACAATCGGCTTATGAACAATCACAGGTAAGTATTAGAACAAAACCAAGAAATAATCAACTCGAACCACATTAAGCGCAACTAAGTCATTACAATATAAAGTTAAATCTTCAAGAATCCTTTAGCAAAAGTAAAGAAAACTACTCGCTATTCATATTGAAAACTGAACCAAACAATACAAAAAAACATAGTTTCTAGCCTAAGTGTAAAACTAAAACAAACTAATATGCTTAACTCGTGACCAACTCCCCTCAAACTGATGCCTCTTGATGCCTTTATAACCTCCAAATAGGAAAAAATTTGCCTCCTCTCAACTTCCTAAACCAGAAGACTTCCCAATTAATAATAATTCCCAAACTAGTAAGAAGCAGAGTTTAATTTGGTAACAAAGACTGGGCTCGAGATTCCATCCCACCGAGTGAAGTTTAGACACTTGGTAGAGTGATAACTTCTCTCCACTGAGTGGGATTTAGTCACTTGGTAGAGTGATAACATCACTCCACCAAGTGAGATTTAGTCACTTGGTAGAGTTAAAATATCACTCCACCGAGTGATGTTCCTCTGTATTGATAAAAAAAACTTCCTCTTTTGCTTCTTTAGGCCACTTGGTAGAGTGAAAATATCACTCCACCGAGAGTTACCCTCCTAGACTAACATTTAACACCTTGATTTGTTAAAATTACACTTAGCCCCTACAAACTCTTCTTTTCTTCAAAAAAGCACATAAAAGCATCAAAATTCTCAATTAAGACCTCAAATTGCAATTTACAAAATTAAACACTGAATTGACCTAAATATTACTAAATTAACATAATAAGCATATTAAAAATACATTAAAAACATACTAAAATTCACACTTATCAAATACCCCACACTTAGCCTTTGCTTGCCCCCAAGCAAACTTGAACAAACTAACCTCTCAAAATTATCAAACTTTAATCGAGAATAAAGCATTTCAAAATTTTATTTAACAATCAACAAGAGCACTTAACAGAATCTTAACTAGAACAATCTTCAATCAAGGCAATAAGAGTTAGTTTCTTTGTGTGTGTGTAAGACCAAAATATTTTAAGTACTTTAAAAACAAAACACTAATGCAATTATATAACCAAGCTTAGAATGAATGTACACCTAAGTGTAACAATGGTTTCGTACTTGAAACTCTAAAAATACCATAGGCCTCTCCTTTAGCATCGGAACCCGAAGGTCATCTCCGCTAAACAACTCAAAATTAACTTAGAATCACTTAGGTCTTAATTGGGTTATAATAGGGTTAAGGTGATGGCTGACAAGAAATAGATACAGGATAATCAAATAAAGTAGCCATTCTAACATGAATAAACCACAACTTTCAATGCTAATCGCAAACCTTTTCTTAACTCATAATGCATAACCACAAACAAAACTCAAGTTCCCTTTTTAAAATGCCTCATTTTGAAAGAAACCAAACATTCTCATCCTTGCAAAATATCCCACACTTAAAAATTTTCCTCAAATGCTAATTTTTTTCTTTTTTTCTTTTCTTTTTTTAAACAATAAATAAAGAAAAAAAACTTACTCAGTGGGATGAAAACACACACGGTGGAGTGTGGTTTTGGCACTCGTCGGAGTAGGAAAACCCATTCTACCAAGTGATCACCTACTGGACTAAAAGAACAAAAATTATGAAAAATTAGCTAAGGAGAAAAAAAACATGGCATTCAGTGAAGCACTGTAAATACTCGATGGAGTTACTTAAAACCATTCGGTGGAGTGATAAAACTCACTCTACCGAGTGCATATAGTCTGGATAAAATCAAGAAAGAACAAACCTGAACATAGTAGCCATATTCGATGGAGTGGGGAAAAGATACGGTAGAGTGGCATGGAACACTCGATGGAGTGAAAAACCACTCTACCAAGTGATAGATCCCTGTGCTAAAATCTACAAAAACTGATGTTTATTTTCTTACACATTACTTCTAGCATTCATTTCACTTGAGATTCACCTAATCTTAGGCACAATATTCCTTGCAAACTCTTTATTCACATGAGCAACTCGTCTTTTCTGAAATCAACCAAAGTTAATGCCCTCTTAATTCATGCTATCATGAATTCTAAAGTAGACACAAAACATTGCAGAGTTATTTATGCATTTTAAAACAAAACTTAGTTTTTTTGTATAAAGCACTTGTTAAAACTAAGACAAATAAAGACATACTAGCATTCTCAAAACAAAAATTGAACAAACTACTTAAAGCAAAATTAAAGCAAATGAAAAGGGAAAAAGAATGTAGTTCTGAGTTTAGCAAGTCCTCAGCTAGACTTATTGAATCCTCTACTACTCCTAAAATACCATTGTTGCCTTAACAACCTCTACCTTCCCACTATGATATGGCTTCAAATGATGCCCATTGACTCTATACTCTCATCCATCTTTTGGATTCTTAATAGTCACCACACTAAAGTCTTTGCTAGATAAGACTTGATATGGCCCAAACCATCTTAATTTCAATTTACCTATAAACAAATGCAGTCTACTATTATACAATAAAACCATAATGCCAGGAGCAAATTCTTTAAATTTTAGTCGCTTCTCATGCCAATGATTTTTTTTCCTTATAAATGGCTGTGTTGTCATATGACCATTGTCGAATTTCATCAAGTTCATTAAGCTGCAGCCTCCTCTTTTCTCCTACACATCTTAAATTTAAATTAAGAAATTTCGTAGCCCAATATGCTTTATGCTCCAACTCAACTAGTAAATGACATGCTTTTCCAAAAAGGATTCTAAAGGGAGATATGCCTATAGGGGTCTTAAATGCAGCTCTATAAGCCTAAAGAGCTTCATCCAGTTTATAAGACCAATTTTTTCGTGACCTATTGACTGTCTTTTCTAAGATTGATTTTAGTTCCCAGTTAGACACCTCTACCTTTCCATTTGCTTGATGATGATATGGGGTTGTTATCTTGTGCTTGACATTAAATTTTCTAAGTTGAGTCCTAAATTGATAGTTAACAAAATGCTTGCTCCCATCACTTATAATAACTCTTGATGCTCTAAATCTAGTGAAAATGTTTTTCCTAATGAATTCAAGCACAACCTTAGCATCACACATTTTAGTTACTATAACTTCTACCCACTTATTGACATAATCTACAACAACCAGGATATATTTAAATCCAAATGAATTTGGAAATGGCCTCATAAAGCCAATGCCCCAAACATCAAAAATTTCTACTTCTAGCACATTATTCATGGGCATTTCATCCCTTTTTGATATATTTCATACTCTTTGACATTTATCACATAATTCAATAAAAGACTTAACATCTATAAAAAAAAGTAGGCCATAAAAGATCTGATTGAAGAATTTTTTATAACGTGTGATTTGGTCCATGGTGACCTCCAGCTTCTCCTCCATCACATTGCCTTATGATATCTTTTTGTTTTACCTATGGAATGCATCTTTGAACTACTTGATCTGGACAAAATTTTATTAGATATGAATCATCCAAAAGGTAATGCTTCGCATCAGCTTGAAGTTTTTTCTTCTGTTGGCATGTAAAATCTTTTGGAAGATAACCTCCTACAAGAAAATTAGCTATGTTAGTGTACCAAGGAGTGGAAAATTTGCATGCATAAATAGCACAAACATGTTCATCGGGAAACAAATCAGAAATTTCTCCCTTCTTAACATTAGCATGATCTAATCGAGATAGATGGTCTGCTACAAAATTTTCAGCTCATTTTTTATCTTTAATTTCCACATCAAACTCTTGTAAAAGCAGAACCCATCTAATCAATCTTGGTTTGGAATCCTTTGTTTGCAAAAAGGTGTCTTAATGCCACGTGATCCGTCCACACTGTGATCTTGGAACAAATGAGATAAGGTCTGAATTTTTCAAAAAAAAACACAATTACCAGTAACTCTTTCTCCGTGGTTGTATAATTTACTTGAGCTCCAATGAGGGTGTGACTTGCATAATAGATGGTATGAATAATTTTCTCCCTCCATTAACCTAAAACTGTTCCCACCGTATAGTCACTAGCATCACACATAATCTAAAATGGTAGGCTCCAATCTTGTGATGCTATGACCGATGTTGTGATTAGCTTTTGTTTTAATAAATTAAATGCCTGCAAACACTTATCATCAAAGTTAAATGCAGCATCTTTTATCAAAAATTTAGAAAGCAGTTTAGCAATTTTAAAAAAATCCTTAATAAACCGACGATAAAAATCAACGTAACCAAGGAAACTTATAATTCCCTTAACACCAGTAGGGGGAGGTAATTTATCAATAACATCAATTTTTGTTTTATCCACCTTAATTCCTTTTTCAAAGATCTTATGTCCTAAAACTATTCCTTCACTTTCCATAAAATGATATTTTTCCCAATTAAGAAGGTTAGTTTTTCTACATCTTTCCAAAATCAATATAAGATTATTCAAACAAGACTCAAAATCATGACCATATAATGTAAAATCATCCATGAACACTTCCATAAAATTTTCAATGAAATCATGAAATATTGCCATCATGCATCTTTGAAAAGTGACCGGGGCATTACAAAGACCAAAAGGCATCCTCTTATATGTAAATATGCCATAAGAACATGTGAATGTGGTCTTTTCTTAGTCTTTCAGGGCTATAGGTATTTGCTTAGACTTCAAATAACCATCTAGAAAATAGTAAAATTTATTCCTTGCCAGTCTTTCTAACATTTGATCGATGAATGGTAATGAAAAATGATCTTTTCCAGTAGCATTATTCAATCTCCTATAATCTATACATAATCTCCATCCCGTCACTGTGTGTGTTGGAATGAGTTCATCCTTTTCATTTGTTATTACAATTATCCCCTCTTTTTTAGGTACACATTGAATCAAACTAACCCATTTACTATCAAAAATTAGATAGATAATACCTGCATTAAGAGTTTGAGTACCTCTTTTTTCACTACTTCTTGTATAGCGGGGTTAAGCCTCCTTTGGGGTTGCACTACTAGTTTCAAAATTGTCCTTTATTGGTATTATGTGTGTGCAATAACTTGGGCTAATTCCCTTTAAATCGGATGTCTCCCAACAAATCGCCTTTTTATGCTTTTTAAGTACCTCAGTCAATATCTCTTCCTCCAAACTTATCAACAAAGAAGAAATAATCACTGGTTTTGAACTTTACTCTAAAAACACATATTTTAAATGAGTAGGAAGAGTTTTAAGTTTAGAATTTTCTCCCCTAGGAGGGGACGGTTCATCCTTCACATTTTCTTTTTCATTGAGTTCTTTCTCTAAATCATATAGCAGCTCTTTTTCTCTTTCGTCCATTTCCTCCTCTTTCTTTGGATGCATCAAACACTCTTGAAGCACATTGTCCAAAATAATTTCCTCTTGTTTTGCCTCTACACATTTTTAAATACCATCAACAAAACAAATGGACTCTTCAAAGTCATAAGAGGGGTATTTCATCACCTTCTTCACATTAAAAATCATTTCTTCCTCATTAAACCTTAAAGTGATCATTTGCCCATAAACATCAACTAAAGTCCTTGCTGTGTTCAAAAATGGTCTACCTACTATCAAAGTTACTTTTCTATCTTCATCCATATCCATCACAACAAAAACAACTGAAAATATGAAATTTCCCACTTTTACCAACAAATCCTCTATAATCCCTTTTGGCCTCTATCTGGATCTGTCTGCCAACTATAGTATCATTCAGGTCTCCTTTATGTCTCCTAAATTCAATTTCCTGCAAATTGAAAAAGGCTTTAAATTTATACTAGCATCCAAATCACATAATGCATGACCAACAAAATTCCTTCTTCATTCACATGAATGTGTAAACCTCCCAGGATCCTCTAATTTAGCTAGAATTTTATTCATTAATATTGCACTACAATTTTTAGATAATTGAACCATTCCTACACCCTCTATCTTTTTCTTGTTTGAACATAATTTCTTTATAAACTTAGCATATTTAGGCATGTGCAACAAAGCTTCAGTAAAAGGTAAATTTATATGTAACTTTTTAAACATGTCTAAAAATTTAGTTAACTGTTCATTATACTTTTCCTTCTTAGCTAGAGATGGATAATGTATTTTAGACTCATCAAGCACAGTAGAAACAAGTTTCTCCTTACCTTTGCTTTTCTCAACAATAGGTACTTTCTTATTATTTGGTTCAGAAATACTTACCTCTGGCATCGATTCCATCAAATCTGAAGAGTGCTTACCATTTTCAACATCCTTCACCTCTTTTCCACTTCTCAAGGTAATTGCCTTAACTTCTTCCTTTAGGTTCCTATCCACGTTAGATGGAAAAGTGCCATGTGTCCTATTTGAAATAAAGTTAGCAAGTTGTCCTACTTGATTTTCTATATTTCTAATAGAAGCATCTTAATTTCTCTTCCAAATTTCTTGTGATTTTGGACATTCATAAAATTAGCAAACATTTTCTCTAAATTGGATTTTCTATCCTGTGTTGGTTAAGGTCTAGCTTGATAACCTGGGGGTTGATATGTAGATGCTTAGTTAGGTGGGTGGCTGTTGCTATGAGAGATTATGTTCTGATTAAATGGAGCCCTAGGTTGATTACTAGATGAAGATGCATTATTCCCCTCTCTCCATGATAAATTAGGGTGATTTCTCCACTAAGGATTATAAGTATTGCTATAAGGGTTTAATGCATTTACTTCTTCTACTAATGTTCCTACATTCTCCTCATTCTTAATCTTAGATGCTACATGTGTTCCAGCATAAGATAAAGATGACGCATTTTTAACTTGTAAACCACTTGCCTATTTTGTCAATGCCTCTAATTGTGCTCTTAGCATGGCTACCTCATCCACACTATGTATAGCTTTTTATATGTGATCCTTACACTTGCCCATTAAGCATCATTGGTGGACATCTCATCCAAGAGTAAGAAAGCTTCTTCAGGAATTTTATTCATAAAACTCCTATTTGATGCTGCTTCTAGTAGGGATCTTGTAACTTGATTCGTACCTGTGTAAAAGATATGCATTAGTTGATAAATAGAAAATTCATGGTGTGGACAACTTTTTAAGAGTCTCCTAAATCATTCCCAAGCCTCATGGAATGGCTCCTCATAAAACTACTGAAAGTCACTAATATTTTTCCTAATGAGTATTATTTTGTAGGTGGAAATAATTTACACAAAAATTTCTCTTGCATTTGTTTCCATGATTGGATAGATTTATTTGGTAGCATATGCAACCAATCCCTAGCTTTACCAATGAGGTAAAAGGGAATAACTTAAGTCTAATGGCATCCGTCGATACATTTGGGATTTGAACTATGTCGCTAATTTCTAAAAACATATCTAAGTGTTGGGCAGGATCCTTTATCTCTAAACATGAAAATTGATTTCTTTGCACCATCATGATGGTAGCAAGTTTTATCTCAAAATGCTGGTGATGAGGTATCCTAATGGTTCTATGTTCTTCATTCTACCTAGGGATTGCATAGTCTCTAATGGTTCTAGGTCTAAACCCTTCCCCTTGAGCTTAGTAATTCATGCCTTTTATCCTAGGGTGTTGATCATTTATAGGCGGATCAATATTAGGTAAGTCATTAAGAGGTGGATCATCTTGATTATTCATGGTAGCTCTCAACCTTCGAATCCTGTGATAAGTCCTCTTAATTTCAGGGTCTATGGGTAGGATTGGTCTATCTCTTACCATAAACTATTGATACCTGTAACAGTGAAGGAATAAATTAAAAAGAACAGAAATAGAGGAGAGGAAGGAAGAAACACACAAAAATTCAGTTTAAAAATCCAAACAGTAAAAAAATGCCAATTGTTTCACCGGTAATGGAGCCAAAAACTTGATCGATGTCTAACAAATGTACTAGATCGGCTAGTAATATAAGGAAATATAATTATGACACCAAAATATCTAACCCAAGGAAAACTAGTGAATGTATGCAGGATTTTAGATTTGTAAAATGAAGATTGTGTGTGAGGGAGAAAGGAGATCCCAAAGTTATGATAATGAAGGGTTAACTAAACTAAAAATAGACAAGTGACCAAAAAACTTGATAACTGAACTGAAAGCAAGTAAAAAAAAATTGGTGAAGATCAATATTAATGACAACTTTTACTAAAGGACTATCCACCTTAACTTATATTACAATGACTTAATTAAGACGTTAACTCAAGTGATTATGAAGAAATTAGATGGATAAAGTAAGATAACTTAACACAAGACTATCATTTTAAACATCAAACCTTTCCTGTTCAGAATCATTCAACACTTAGCATAAAGATCTAATTTTAGCCTCCTAGATCTGTATTAAACTCTTTTTCAAGTAAATTCAACTTCCATCTATTCTTCATTTTAAATTTTATTAAATTTAATCTATTATTACCAACACACAACTATGCCTTAATTCAGAATATAATCATGCATTAACACCAATAAATTAACCTAAGAACATGCAAACTTATAATCATGCATAATTCAATCATCAACTATTTATTTCAATAAGTTAACAATCGACTTCTAAATAATCACAGGTTAGAATTAGCACAAAACCAAGAAATAATCAACTCAAATCACATTAAGCGCAACAAAGTCATTACAATATAAAGTTAAAGCTTCAAGAATCCTTTAGAAAAAGTAAAGAAGACTACTCACTATTCATATTGAAAACTGAAGCAAACAATACAAAAAAATTTCATTTCTAGCCTAAGTGTAAAACTAAAACAAACTAATATGCTTAACTCGTGACTAGCTCCTCTCAAACTAATTCCACTTGATGCTTTTATAACCTCTAAACAGGAAGAAATTTTCCTCCTCTCAACTTCCTAAACCATAAGACTTTTCAATTAATAATAATTCCCAAACTGGCCAGAAGTAGAGTTTAATTTGGTAACAAAGACTAGGCTCAAGATTCCATCCCATCGAGTGAAGTTTAAACACTTGGTAAAGTGATAACATCACTCTACCGAGTGGGATTTTGTCACTTGGTGGAGTGATAACATCACTCTACCAAGTGAGATTTAGTCACTTGGTAGAATAAAAATATCACTCCATCGAGTGATTTTCCTCTATATTGATAAAAAAAAACTTCCTCTTTTGCTTCTTTAGGCCACTTGGTAGAGTGAAAATATCACTCCATCGAGTAGCACCCTCCTGGACTAACATTTAACACCTTGATTTGTTAAAATTATGCTTTAGCCCCTGCAAACTCTTCTTTTCTTCAAATAAACACCTAAAAGCATTAAAATTTTCAATTAAGGCCTCAAATTACAATTTACAAAATTAAACACTGAATTGACCTAAATATTACAAAATTAACATATAAACATATTAAAAACATACTAAAATTCACACTTATCAACTACTTCATAATAAAAAAGGATCAAGCCAAAATTATTGTTAATAGTCAACACATGTAGGCATCTACTAATAGGCCCAAAAGAGGTAGGTGTCATAAAGTCGCCACCCAATAGAATGTTGAAAAATAATTCTCAACCTTTTGATGCCTAAATAGAGATCGGTGTTTGAGACATCACTCTTATTAGGCTTCTTGGTTAGGTGTTGTTGTTGTTTTATAATTGAGTTTTATACTTAACCCCCTCTCCTATCTGACACAATACATGAGTGTAGAATTAAAAAAACATCTTAATCAATCATGAAAAGCAATAAATAAATAAGTAAATAAATCAACTACTTAAACTTATTACAGAAGCAAATTGCCCCATAAAGTAATAATAAAGCAATATGCACGCATAAATCGGGGCATTCGTTTGGGTTAGGAACATCGGTTCCCTCATGCGGATTTACAAAAAAATCTCTTTTATTATGTTATGTGGATTTGGGCTAAGAAACTAACATTGGTCCATATTTATTAAAGAAAACCCAATTAATTTAGTAAAAAATATTTTAAATGCCTTTTTTATTTTATCGTGCAAAATAGCCCCTTTTTACTAATTATTACATCCCCGAAATAATAATAATAATAATAATAAATCCAAAATGAAATATCAAATAAATAAATAATAGTAAAAATTAAATAATAAATAAATCAAAAATAATAATAAATAAATGATAAAGAATAATTAACCTAGATCATTGGGGAGTGAAGATGGTGACCAACTCGGGAGCCTGACTTCCCATGCAAAAATCTCACAAAACCCTCCGCAACAAAGGTATTAGATACTAAAAAAAAATCACATCAAAAGGACAAATTAATTAGTATTGTAACACCCAAATTTCTTAATCATGGATAATCATCATCATACCTAATAGAGATCAGGCAGAAAAACTAATAATAATAATATCACAGGCCATTATTACATTCCACAATAAAATAATGAAGCTTATCGATAAATAATCATAATAAAAATGGCCTTCAGGTATCCTGAATTCCTCAAGGCAATTGCATCTTGCCTGATCCTCTGCAGCTTATCTTAAAATCTACACGGATAAAGAAACCCATGCTAAGCTATAAAGCTTAGTGGGGAACAAAGCTCTATATCTAAAGATAATCCTCTTTCCACAAGTAATCACATACATGCATAAAACTTTCACAATCACACAGGATAACATATGAGTCTATTATATTCTTCATTTCATAAATAACATTATTAGGAGAGTCTTCAAACTTACTAATGGGTATCATGTTTAGAATAATTGAATGCGTTATGAAACTTATCTCAACTTCCTAAAAGCTTAGCCATTCATTACTATCACCATCATCGTACCCTTTACTTTTCTTAACTTAGTATAAATCATGCATCTTATAATCCTTTTTAATTAATAGGCTAGACATCATAGTTATTAATGGCATAAGATTTCCACTTATTACTTTAAATCACATTGTCACCTAAGATAGGCAATCGACATCAATTCATAATATAAAGGCGTACTTAAGTCATATAGCATCTACAATTAGTCTTAGTAGGCATAAGTACTTCACATATATCATACAATTCTCATATGAGATTCACAAACTTTACATCCTTCATGTTATCTTAGCATGGTAACCTGATTCTCTTACATGCATCATTCTATGCCATGCATTGCACTTGGTTAAATGAATATTATCATTATGTCTACCTGTGTGTAAACATATATATATAAATAGACAGATTGACAGGGTGGCAGGTGATCATAAGGAACAAGCATTACATATCAAGATTATAAGACAAAGTCTCAATGTCACATGTATGCATTTTATAAATAGAGTACATGAAACTTAATGCACATGTTATAGTTCATATAACTTCTAGTACAATAGTGTATGCTTTAGGGTTCATATAATCTCTGTGGAATCCCATCGGTGGAACCGTCTCATACCAATACTCATATAGGAATTTTTTTAATTAAAGTGTGACATTTCAATCATGCATTACAACGCATAACATTTCATTTCATAAAATAGTTTATAGTTAAAATAATTTAAAACAATCAAACAATAGGTCATTTCTCATGCTTACATCACATAAATAGAGCAATCAGTGCATGTTTTACTCTATCTTGTGTATATTTTATCATCTTTAATAGCCTGCCTAAGTACTAGTTTAAAAGGTGGATAACGGGAGCAATGGATACCCAAAGGTATCAAACTATAGATATCCGAAGATATCAAACAATGGACCCAAATGGGGTCAAGCAATGGTTCCAGCAAGGAACAAACTATGGACCCAAAAGGGGTCAAACGATGGTTCCATTAAGGAACAAGACCCAAACGGGGTCAACTATGGCAGCTACGACTGTATCCCTCTAGGCATGCCAATCTAATCCACAACTGAACTAAGACCCACAGGCTTAACTTTTTAAGACATCTTTGTTTAACATATTCCTCTTTACTTAGCACATCATTTGGCTCGAAGCCAATTTTCATAGAAGAATGCATATCATTCCTTCCATCAAAGACTATATCAATTTTGGTTCAACATACTTTTTTTTTTACCTAATACAAAATATATACTTAATGCCATCATTCATATAAGAGTGCACGTTATTCTTATCATACCTTAATATTGAGCTCTAGGCTCCAGTGCACTAGGATACTATCATATGATCATATAGTTGTATCAACTTTCTTTCATTCATATCATGATGGTCACAGGTTTATGAAATTAATAATAGCATGTGATCTTTCATAACTAGCATTGTGCAGGTCCACATGTGCATACACATATATATATAGTTAAAATCATGTAAATACATACTTCCATTACTCATACTTGTTCATATATTAAATTAAGCTACTCATCATAGCATGCTCATATCAATTATACAATATATAGTACTTACATAACTCATAGAGAGTTCTTGATGACATACCTCGTTACTACTTACTGGGAATAATTTTCCTAATCTTACACTTATTAATATCATTCCATAAACACACACACCTATATATATAGCAAACTCAAGCATTTATGATCCATATAATAAAATAAGTAGGTTCTCTTACAGCTTAAGGTTAATGCCACATTTACTCCCTTGCATTCACTTTCATGATTCATCAGAGTAGGAATAACAAGTTATACACTTTAACATTGTCGTATATACTTCAATCATCTTGTATTTTTCATCTTATAACATTTTATGCTTAGGTAAGTGGGGTGAGGTCATTTTATCTTAGTCGTTAACACACTACAAATGTTATTGTGCTAATCATATTATATTATAGGCATGAAAAAACAATGAGCATATTATTACACATTACTGCTAATCATTAATTCTTCTTATGACCTGGAGTATAACCAAGCTTCTATGATTTCATAATTTAACATAGTATGTGATGTTCCCTTTCTTTTAACTCGGACATGCGACCTTACATCTATTCTCTTGTTATCACTAGGTTAAATCATAGTATTTTGGATAGAACCCTTCCTTGACCTAGTGCATACCTTATATTGATTTTATAAGACACATTGCATAACATATCATTTAAGTTACTATATTGCCTCATGTTGTTCTCAGTTCAATGCTTATTAGGCCTTATCATACCTTGTTGCATCCTAATTCATATTAACATTGCCATGCGCAAGCCCCTCTAGTTTAGAGTTCAAGTGAACCATCATATCTTAACTCAATATGTTTAATTACTTTAAGTTTCGCACTCTCTATATGTGTGGAGATTCCTAAATTAAATGATCATGCCTTATGTACCTTTGGGTAACTTACAGCTTAATTCAATCATCATCCTATTATAATAGCATATTGGTCGCTTAGATTACTTAAAACTTAGTTTCGTTTTCTTTCTCTTACCATGCTTTTAATGTCATCTAACTTTCGATAATGCTTCATCTTACGGTCTTGCTTTTCTAAATTATACCTCTATAGACTTTAACATGGCATATCGACTTTCATAATCTATTAATCCATCAGCATTTAACTTACATATTAAGCATTACTTAGTGAGCAATCATCATCCTTACATTTACGACTAACTTTTTTCATCCTGCTTAGGTAACTCTTTTAATAACTTTAAGATATCTTCAAACTTATGATTATGGGTGATTATTGTTTAGGAGTATGTGTACAAGAAGCACATGTGTCCATGCAATAAGAAAAATAATAGGTTATGCTTGGCCATGTGCAATGAGAAGAGAAACATCACTTGGATGTGCATTCCCATGAATAAAGGTATGAGTGGCCGTGTGTTTCCAAGAAGAAACCACACACATGGCCATGTGTTTCCCAGAGGAAACCACACACGTGGTCGTGTGTTTCCAGGACGAAACCACACATGTGGTCGTGTGTCTCCAAGAGGAAACACATGCGTGGCCATGTGTGAAAAGAAAAGAGCATTACGTGGCCGTGGGTGAGAAGGAGAAGAGCATCACATGGCCATGGGTGAGAGAAGAAGAATACATCATGTGGCCATGTACATCAAGGAGAAACATGGTGAGTGGCCATGTATGGGAAGAAATGAAGTAAACCCAGAATCCCGATTATGCATAACAAGAATTAAACCCTGAATTTCACTTCCCCACTTGTTTACATGATCATTTAGGTTACTAATCATGTTATAATCATCAACACCTATTAGATTAAACCCTTAATCTCATTATCAAAGCATATTCAACATGATAGGGAAAACATATACAGTAACCATCCCAAAACAATGAATCTTGTACCTGACATTGAAGCCTCCCTCACTTTACTTGATCCATCCCTTTTACTCTTGATTCCCTTCTTCTCCTTGTACATGGAGATAACATACATGATATATCATCTCTCTATACATCCTTAGTTCCATTAAATCAAACATAAAGAAGAGATCCATGAGAGGAAAACATTACCTTCATAAGATTGAAACACTAAAACCTTAGGTTTCTCTTCTTCATCCCATAACCAGAGAGTGAGAGAGAGAGAGAGAGAAAGATAACTCTCTTGCCTTAGCCAATCCCAACATCCAAAATCCCTAAGGGTTCCTTCTTCAAGAAGCTAAATACAAGAGTTAGTGGGGTAAATATCTCCCAAAGAGAAATTTCCAAAATGCCCTTATACATTTTAACCCCTTAATGTGACTTAACTTTAATAATACCAGATAATCAAATTTTGCCTTATTAAATCGTAATCCTAATTAAATTACTATAATCCTTTTGGGGCTATGATTGGGTCCTCACAAGTATTCTCAAATAGCATGATAAAAATAATTTCGTAGTTATTTTACACAAACATAATGAACTTAGGTACAAAATCACATCATACATAAACAAAATCACATTAAATAATACACAAACATGATAGAGTAATAAATTTGCAAAAAAGATACATAAATACATGAAAGCACCTCAAAAATGCCTAAAATACACCCACGGATGCCCAGAACCAAGCGAGGGATAGCCACAGACGAATGAGGGATAGGACAAGGAGATAAGCTCGCGACGTCCCGTCAACCGAGTGACAGATGGCCATCTATCGAGTCATCTTCCCATCGGTCACCTATAAATAGAACCAGAATGCAGGACAACCATGGTAAAATGCAATAAATTGTACAAAATGAATTTCTAGCCCTAAACAAACATACCTAGGGTCCTAAATCATGTTAAAGCTAATTTATGACAACCAATTATGTATAAAATACACTAATATCATATATTTAAAGGATTAAAAAAGGATAAAATTAAGCTTCAAAATAGAAAACAATGAAGGAATCCAAAGGATTGATCATCACACCTAACATGCTTTGAAACTTAAATTCTAACCACATCTCAATTAATCATGCATACTCACTCGAATACAGTAATTAAAACATGTTAATTCACATCAGACAACCATGTGATTATGCAAATTAAATTGTAAAGAGAGAAAGTGAGAGTGAGACTAAAATGTTACCCTTAGGAGATATTCTAACTCTGTAACTCTTATAATCCAAATCTCTTCTTCTATTGGTGATCACGATTTTCAAAAAAAATTAATGAAATTTGTTGTGTGTGTGTTTCAAGCAAGGATTGTGTAACACCCTATACCCAATCAGTTAAACGACCCGAATATTGGATGTCATACTCGAACTTAGCTTTCTTTAAAATGGGTCAATATGAAATTTTCTATCTAAAAAATCTTCTTATTTTAGTAGTTACTATTTATTTTATAAAAAATTTGACAGTATTTTACCTATAATTTCTTAAAGCCTCCATCAAGAAGAATTTCCAAAACACTTCTATTTCAACCTATCTTGCCATCCACTTTTAGCAAAAACTCCAATACACAATAATTTTCTGATCCTTCAATATTTCACCACTCAATCTCAATTTAAGATAAAAAAAATAACACATTTAATATGCCTCCATTACTTAGTTATAATTTACATAATCAACTTCAAAATAAAAACTTAATTTACTGTGATTATAAACATTTACTCATATACACAAGTATATATATGCACATATGTATATGTATATGTATATGCATATGCATATGTATATGTATATGTATATGTATATGTATATGTATATGTATATGTATATGTATATGTATATGTATATGTATATGTATATGTATATGTATATGTATATGTATATGTATATGTATATGTATATGTATATGTATATGTATATGTATATGTATATAAGATTTGTTTCATCATGATCTAGTGTACATATCAAAATGTACATAGTCACATTAATACAATTTGGTTCATACTTGAGATGTCAATTCTCAAGCTTCCTACATATCCCATTCAAGGAATTAGAACCACAAAGTTCTTCAATTCTGAAGTTCAACATAGTACTTTAAATACAATTTTGTATTAGCATATTTCTTGCATAGATTTTCAATTACCAATTTATATTTACTTAACATTGAATGGGAAGCTATTTAATAATATAAATAATAAATTTATCAATCATATCTTATTAGTTTCTTAAAATTCTTAATTATTCATACCATTTTGCCTCATCTAGCTCAAATGTCATGTTTAAAAATTCACTCTTTTACCCTCATAAATAAGTAACCCCAGTTAGGCATGAATATCACATCTCGAACACTCACAAATACACATATATAATTTACACATCTCTAATTATACCAAATTATTCCAGATTGTGTAACACATAATTAATCACATTACAAATACTTGTATAAAATACTAATTAATCACAATCATAATTATTCACGATTAATCATAATTCATATTAATCAAAGTATAAATTATATAAGCTATTTACTAATATTTGTTAAAATACTTGCATCAACTTTTATTTTCTTATTTAATTTCCATATTTGCCCCTAGTATATCTAGTGGAATTGCATCGAGCTTGATAAATAGGATTCAAACATGGGATCGAGTTCTCAGAACCATACAGTCCATTCAATATTATTTTCTTGTTTTGACATTCATAACTTTACCACTAACTATATATATATATATATATATATATATATATACATATATATATATATATACACACACACACACATACATACTTATATGGACTGAGTTCTCGGAGCTATTTAACCCACGATGCTATTTAATCACATCCACTGAAAGAGCTCTCAGAGCCATTCAATTCGATAATTGCATTAAGATGCAGTATTGCTAAATTTTCCTAATTGGCATGTCAACCTTATCCTATTACTCTAATTCCTATCTAGACTACTAAGGGCAAATATAAAATCATTATACAAAACAAATAGTATCATATATGTATATATACGCATACACATTATATATCTAGAGTACTTGTCAATTTTATCATCTTTATTATTGTGAAGCAAGACATCACTGCCCTTGCCCTATCTCAGATAATTCACTATTTGTGTCATAGTAATAAAGTTAAAATATATATTTAATCTATACATTATCCATCTCATTTACAAACATATATTAATCTATTAAGAAAGCAAAGCCCAAATTTCATGAATCTGACTATTTACATATAAAATCATGGTTTTGCATCTTGATTAACTACTTTTTTGTCTAAAACATATCAATCATATTAGCTATACTCAAGCATTGATCATGGCATTAATCATGTAAACCATCAATTAACTTTATACATATTTATTTGATCGAATATGACATGATATGTTCATGGTAATCGTGCAGCGGAAAAATGATAAAAACAATCATACATGCCAAACAATTCCATGACAAGAATCAAAACATGCAATTTTAGGGTTTTTAAAACTTACAACTTTTGATGCCTTTTAACACTTGAATTTGGTGATGACCAGCAACTAAGATGACTTTTTCCGCCTTAGATCTTGATCACCAATGCCAAGGAACAGACTTTTACGCCACTCCCTCTATTCTCACACACACAAACTTGCAAAGATGGCTTAAAATAGAGATTGCTAGCTCTCTTTTAAAGTATTGTGTAATGGCAATTGTTTGAAGCTACAAGACTTGATCTTGTACTTCTTTTAGGTGCTATTAATGCCCAAGAACACAAGAAAGCAAGAAAGAATCCTTCTCCTTGTGTATTTCAGCCAAGAGAAAATTATGTGAGGGAGAGAAGGTTTTCAAGCAAAAACCAAAGAAAAACTAGGGTTTTTCTTTTCTCTCTCATTCAATATATATCATTTTATTTTTTAAGTGATAAATCTAAAATCAACTACTTAGAGATAATTAATTTCAGCCTCTATCACTTCTTTAAAATAAGAGATATATATTGATTCAAATTCTTTTGATTTAATCCAAGATAAATACATAAGACATTTAATCAAATAATATCACTTAATAAAGAAATTCACATTTGCCGAAATTCCTTCAATATTTATCTAGGAATTTTGGCTAAGACATCCCTTAATTAAGTATTTTAATTTGATTTAAATATCATTAGTATTTAATAATCAATTAACTTAATTAATACAAGATAATTAATTAATTGAAATTAAACCTAGTGGGCTGAATTTTTCTCTCTCATGGACCAAGGTCCAATAGCAATTTTAAAACCCATTACATACATTAATTTCACTTTAATTAAAAGCCCAAATTAATGCCCAATACTTTATTCAAATATTTTAAGCCCAATGCTTTGTGTGCAATCCTATAGGTCCATTTAATATTGGCAATGAATTAATAAATTAATTCAAAGGCTATATATATTCTCTAGCAAGATATTATAGCATTTCAAATTAAATGAAAATGCATACGGCATTTAGTGACCTAATGCAATTTTGCATAGTCCCTTATCCATAAATATCAGAATTAATATAAGGCATGGAACTAGTCATCCATATATATATTAATTCCTTTCTTGATATTCTAGTGACATTGAACTCTCAGATAAATAATGATTACTCATTATTTCATCTCGGTATGGCCATACACTTCTCAGTTCACTGATCAAGTGGCCGATGATATTTTCTCTCTTATCGAGAGGGGTAATTCCTTCACTTCTCTCATGCTCTCTAACATGAATCAATGCATACCCAATCATACCCGTACTTGTCAGTCTGTTACAAGCACGTTAGGTGTATGTTAAAGTACACAGTAATTCATAAAGAGTTTCATAGAGATTTTAGGTCAAAGAACTCCAATACAAAACTTGCATATGAGAAACATTTATGACTTGTACCATGTAGTGTTTTCATAAGCGGATCGTATCCAGATACAATGTTCTTTAACATGTATCTATGATCTATGATTGACACTCTTGTCCTAATGATCCATAAGACAGAACTCATAATATCAGAGAGAGCAT
Source organism: Excoecaria agallocha (assembly GCA_037975025.1). Taxonomy (NCBI): domain Eukaryota; kingdom Viridiplantae; phylum Streptophyta; class Magnoliopsida; order Malpighiales; family Euphorbiaceae; genus Excoecaria; species Excoecaria agallocha. The sequence continues at coordinate 78,739,106 of CM075808.1, forward strand.
ACTAGTCTAAATTCATTATTATTCCCATAACAATGACTGACTAGGGATGTTTAGAATGAAGTCTCTATTGTTTCAAGGTCTTACAACTATGTGCCTCACACATGATAACTTAAACCGAAATAACACTCTTGGATAGTTCTATCAATTGATATGCACAGGAATACAATAGATAAAACAAATGTCTCATTTTATTAATTAAAGTGTTTTATTACAATTCATTGGGGCTAGGGCTTACACTAACAATCTCCCACTAGCACTAGTCCCAATTAGGCATAGCCCTAAGACCGAACGCTCTTAAATGAGCTTCATGAAGATTTGGACGCAACTGTTTCGTCAAAGGATCTGCTACATTGTCTTCACTTGCTATCTTGCTAACATTGACGTCCCCACGATCAATGATTTCTCTGATCAGGTGGTACCTCCTGAGTATGTGTTTGGATTTCTGGTGTGACCGGGACTCCTTGGCCTGTGCGATGGCCCCATTGTTGTCACAGAAAGTTTCTAATGGATCTAGGATGCTTGGGACCACTCCTAATCCAGATATGAAATTTTTAATCCAAACAGCCTCTTTTGCAGCCTCACTTGCTGCAATATACTCAGATTATGTAGTTGAGTCGGCAACGGTCTCTTCCTTTGAGCTTCTCCAGCTAATAGCACCACCGTTCAAAACGAAAACAAACCCAGATTGCGATCTAGAATCCTGAGTGCTGGTCTGAAAAGTAGCATCGGCATAACCTTGTATGACAAGCTCTTCTTAACCACCATACACCAAGAAGTGATTCTTAGTCCTTTGTAGGTACTTCAAAATCCCTTTTACAGCAGACTAGTGCTTCTCACCAGGGTCTTGCTGAAACCTACTGATTATACTTAGTACATGAGCAACATCCAACCTAGTACATAACATAACATACATGATAGATCCAATAGCAGATGCATATGGAATTCTACTCATGTTGTCCCTTTCCTCTTTGGTTTTAGGGTACTGTTCTTTAGTCAAAGTAACTCCCAAAGCCAATGGTATGTACCCTTTCTTTGAGTCTCCCATACTAAAACGCTTTAGTACTTTATCTATGTACTTTTGTTGACTTATTCCCAAGAGCCGATTCGATCTATCTCTATAGATTCGAATACCAAGTATTGTCTCGGTTTCACCTAAGCCTTTCATTGAGAAACATTTTCCCAACCATTGCTTAACCTTTTGCAATGTTGGAATGTCATTCCCAATGAGAAGGATGTCGTCCACATATAGGACCAGAAATACTACTATGCTCCCACTAACCTTCTTGTACACACAAGGCTCATCTTCGTTCTTGATGAAGTCAAATTCTTTGACTACCTCATCAAAATGAAGATTCCAACTTCGGGATGATTTCTTTAATCCATAAATGGATTTTTGAAGCTTGCAAACCTTCTTAGGATGTTTGGGATTGACAAAACCCTCAGGCTGTGTCATATACACATCCTCAAGTAAATTTCCATTGAGGAAAGCAGTTTTGACATCCATTTTCCATATCTCATAATCGTGATATGCAGCTATGGCAAGCAAGATCCTAATGGACTTGAGCATGACTACAGGCGAAAAGGTCTCATCATAATCTACACCATGAGTTTGTCGAAAACCTTTTGCTGCTAGTCTACATTTTTAGGTCTTATCAGCTTTGAGTTTGAATAGCCACTTGCATTCAATTACTTTCGCACCTTCCGGTGGATCAACCAAGGTCCAAACCTGGTTATTGTACATTGATTACATCTCGAATTTCATGGCTTCAAGCCAATTTTCCGAGTCTGGGCTTTCAATAACATCTGAGTAGGTAGTAGGATCCTCACAATCTACTAACTCAATAGTGTCACTGTCAGTGATTAGAAATCCATATCTCTTAATCTCCTAACATACCCTACCGGACCTTCTAGGTACTTGTGTAATGGGTTCTTGTTCCACAACTGGTTCTGAACTTGATCCCACTTCCAACTCATCCTCTATAGGAGCTTGTGGCACTTGAATTTCTCCAAGTTCTACTTTACTCCCACTGTCTTTCTTGAGAAGGAACTCCTTTTCCAAAAAAATAGCCTTGCAAGCAACAAATACTTTGTTCTCGGCTTGTGAGTAAAAGTAATATCCCTTTGTTTCTTTGGGATAACCCATAAACAAGTAGACAGTGGATTTGGACTCTAGTTTTTCAGATGCTAATTTCTTAACATGTGCTTCACAGCCCCAAATCCTGAGAAATGACATATTGGGTTCTTTCCCAGTCCATACCTCGTATGGTGTCTTCTCAACTACTTTAGTTGGAGACGGTTTAATAGAAACGCAGCAGTTTCTAATGCATAACCCCAAAAAGAGATAGGAAGATTAGCTTGACTCATCATAGATCGAACCATGTCCAACAGAGTTCGATTTCTCCTTTCGGACACACCATTATATTGCGGTGTTCCAGGAGGAGTGACCTGTGAAATAATACCACACTCTTGTAGATGATTTTCAAACTCTTGGCTTAAGTATTCGCCACCTCGATCTAATCGAATGGCTTTTATACTTTTGCCAAGTTGGTTTTCTACTTCGTTCTTAAACTCTTTGAATTTCTCAAAAGTTTCAGACTTGTACTTCATTAGATAGACATAGCCATATCTACTGAAGTCATCTGTGAATGTCACGAAGTAGCTAAAATCACCTCTTGCTTGTGTACATAAAGGTCCATATACATCGGTACGTATTAGTTCCAATAAGCCATTAGTCCTTTCACCTTTCTTGTTAAAAGGACTCTTTGTAATTTTTCCATGCAAATATGGCTCGCATGTATCATAAGACTCTAAGTCAAATGACCCAAGCCCTCCAGTTTTGTGGAGTCTTGAAATGCATTTTTCGTTTGCATGTTCTAAACGACAATGCTAGAAGTAAGTAGGGTTCAATTCGTTTGATTTAACCTTCTTTGTATTAATGTTGTATATGGACTCTTTGTTTTGTAAATCAAGGATATAAAAGCCATTTTGCAACATGGCATTGCCATAAGAAATGCCTTGACGACGAATATGAGCATTGCCATTTTTAATAACAAAATCAAATTCATCCAAATCCAAACATGAAACTGAAATAATGTTTCTGCTTATAGCAGGCACATAATAACAATTTTTCAAAACTAAACAAAGTCCGAAAGGTAAAGTGAGTTGATAGTCGCCTATCTCCATGGCAGCAACTCCTGCTCCATTCCCCACACGGAGGTCCACTTCATTCTTCCCAATTAACCGCCTATTTCTTAGCCCCTGCACATTTGAACAAATGTGAGAACCACAACCGGTATCCAATACCCAAGTGGTAGAAATAGAAAGGTTAATCCCAACAACAAAAATACCAGAACTGGATTCCTTGTCTCCATTCTTCTTTTGTTCTTCCTTGAAGAGAGCGTAATTCTTCCTCCAATGCCCTATCTTGTTGCAATGGAAGCAAGTGCTCTCACTCTCTTTAAGCTTCTGCACCTTGGGCTTGGATTGGGCCTAAGGTGCACTCCCACTTGACTTGAACCTAGCCAGGTCATTCTTGGGTTTTGGCTTTCCCTTTCCCTTTCCCTTAACGGGTCCCTTTTTAATGCCCCCTTGGACCATCAATACGGGATTTGTCTTTCGAATGTTCTCTTCAGCATTCTTAAGCATCCCAAGAAGCTCAGTGACTGACTTGTTCATTGCATGCATGTTATAATTCATCACAAATGGATCATAATCATCAGTCAATGATCCTAAGATCAAGTCAGGGGCCAATTCCTTTGGCACTTGTACCTCAAGCTTCTCAAGAGTATCAAGATACGCTTTCATTTTGAGTACATGGGTACTAACAGGAGTACCCGCAGCCATCTTACAAGAAATCAAGGCCTTTTTTATCACGAACCTCTCGTGACGAGCTTGCTCTTGGAACATCTCCTTGAGGTGAACCATGATCGCATAGTCCTCTTGGTCCATAAATTGCTTTTGCAAGTCAGGCACCATAGTGGCCAGCATCAGACAGGTCACATCATTGGAGTCGCTCTTCTTGGTCTCAAAAGTTTCCTTTTGAACCGCAGAGGCATTCCTAGCAGGTTCTTCAGGCAAGGGTGCATCCAATACATACGACTTTTTATCTTGCTTAAGAACTATTCTTAAGTTTCGAGACCAGTCTATGAAAATGGTGCCATTCAATTTGTCCTTTTCAAGGATCAATCGCAATGAGAAATTGTTGTTTGAAGATGCCATTTTCAATCTACAATGAAATTTAGCAAGATTAAATGAGGTCTTATTTATAATCCCACAAACCGAATTAATATCCCTTTAAATAATTCACGTTAGTGATTTAATGTGGGCCAAGATCCTCTTTTCACAACAACTTATTAGTCAAGCTGAGCTTGTACACCTAACAAGTTAAGTTACTTAGGTAGGAAAACTCCAATCATGTCTCGTACATGACTCTTGGATCAAATGGGCTAACATCTTAAGATGTTATAGCACAAACCCATTTATTAGTTGCCTAGGTTTGGGCATCCCTTTCCATGTTAAATCCAACCTACATTCACAACCCATGCCTCACAAAGAAAATCGGGCGCATCTAGGACTTCTAGTCTACGTGACCGATGATCGATGCCTTGACATGTTTCGAATTAGAAAGGTAACTTTGTGACTTACTATTTTTAGGGATTCATTTTATTATGGCTTACTTGGCATACGCTTTGTCATCCATACATAGCATGCATATATATATAATTGCACAAAGTAAAGCGTGACAAACATGGGCCCAAAAACCTAAAACTAAGATTCTATACTATTACATAAGAATCTTCGAGTTGGGCTTCTCCACTCCGATGGGCTTCGTCTTGATATACAAAGTCTTCAAGTATATTCTATTCTAAGAAATAAATAAAACTTTTACAATAAAACATAATGGCTTGCAGGCCATATTTAATTACAAAACTCAGGGCCCATGAATGCACCATGCATATCCATTCATCACACCAAACAAGCAAATAAATATACATAACATTCATGGATCAAACAAAGTCCAATTTTTAATTAATTTAGCCAAGCCCATTAATGGAAATTATGTACTTGAACCTTAAAGAGATGACCCCGTGATGGGCCTGGGCCGAAGCCCAATGGACTAAATCCTCTTATTGAGTAAGTTCTCTTAAAAGCCCAAAATACTAACTAGTTAGATTTGTGCCATAAATCAACTCTAGTATAATTTCCAATTTTGCCATTTTTAATTTTATGTCATATAGCCCATAAACATTAAAAATACATATAATATGTACCAACATGAATTAAAAATATAAAATCATGAAGAACACATATATAGTACACGGCATTCATGCAAAAACAAACAAACAACAAAAACTAGTTGTTTAATGCTTACGTAATGCCACAAAATGCACAAACACTTAAATCAATTTTATGAGTCATTTAATAATTAAAATAAGGTCATAAATATTGATTTAATATTATGTACCAATCTGATCTAAATGTGTTTTTACCATTTTAATCAAAACAAAACAAACCATGTTGATTAAACATTTAACAAACACAAACTAGTCATAGTTTTAAGTGATTTTAAAATTAATCAATTAAATTGTCATGGACCAGAATTAAAACCAAATTTAAAAAATGTCCAGACCTGATATTTAATCTTTAAAAATCATTTACAAACATGCCAAAATCGTTTTTACATTTAATATTGAAAACTAGTTGTTTAACTAACAATTAACATGCCAACTAGCACCTAGTTTTAATATTAACATGTAACATCAGGTATTATCAATTAAATCCGACCATTAACAGCTCCTAGTGTTAGAGAGTATGCCCTAGAGCCCATGTAATAAGGATTTTTTTCATATGTATGAAATTTATATTCTTAATAAAAGGCATCATTCATTTATTAATGCTATGTTTGAATACATGAGTTTGTAAATCTTAAATTAATAAATGAAGTCCTAGATATTATAAATACAGTGCAAAGGCAATCATGAAGGTGTTCATGATGTGAGATGTCTATCACATGCAAATGTGTTAATATCTAAATATCCCTAGTCATAGAATTAACAAGATAGGACATTGTTAATTCGGACAGACTAGCATATGTTATGCTTCTTGAATGGTTCAAGCAGTGGTTTTCATAACTGTGATTATGGATGATAATCAAAGCTAACATGTGGATGCTTGTTAGAGGAACAAGTTCATTGGAGACCTGCAAAGAAAATCCTCATATGGATATTAAATCTATGTCAGTGAGGAATCTCTTCATAGCGGTTGTGCAAGTATCCTTAGACTTGAGATCACCAAAGTTATCTTAAGTAGCAAGTGGTATACTTTGACTCCATAACTGATTACTTCCAACTGGGAGTGAACATAGTTAGGAGATTGGGTATATCATGACCTACTTGAAGATAGTTGAGTGATTGACAAAGGATTCACCATCCCAGATTTAACAAGGGAAGTTATCTCGCATGATTCTATAATTGCCTTGTTCAGAGAATCTCTGGCCAGAGTAATATGCCGATATGGATGGAGATCCATGAAGGGCATTTTAGGAACAATGGTTAAATTAATAGAACATACATAATTAGATTTATATGAGTTGATAGAAATCCATACTCATAATCTAATTGAGATAAGAGTGGTGAAAGGAATAATTGCATGGTAACTGTTTCGATGGAAGGGTACAGTCAAACCACATGACTTTCCTGACATTTGGGTAGTTATGATGCCTAGCTAGAGGCCAATCATGACTTGTATAATGATGTATCAAAATATCAATAGAGATTGATAAAATGATTTAAAGGAGTTTAAATCATGTGAGTTTTGAATAGAACTCACAATTGCATATTATACTGCCAACATGGACAGGAACCCAATAGGTCACACAAATATAGAGAAAAGGGTAAAATGTTAAAATGAAAAGGATAATAATATTTGATATTCTTATGAAGGTAGAGAAGAGAATATGATAATAATTAATTAAAGAGTTTAATTAATTATGATCAAATAAAATTGTTCGCGGAACTTTTGAGAAATGTTCTGTAAATTAGACCTAAATGAAATAATGTATTTCATGATTAATTATTATTATATTATAAGTGTTATAAGACTACTATAAGTGTTATAGGACTGATATAATAATTAATAGGACCATTGAAGAAATTATAAAGGGCCAAAGGAATGAAGAAGTTGGAGGAAGCCCTCCAGAAGAGGGCTACACGCCAACTCCATACAGAAGGGTTTTGAGGGCTTTTTCTTGGACCAAATTAATTTATATATGTTACATAAGTGTTATGGAACTCACATATTTAATTTGGTTGGATTTGGAATCCATTTGGGTATTTAAATCCAATTAGATGCACAAAGGACCTAGTTTGTGGATTTTGTGCATGGTCTTTTATAAAAAGATTTAATTTGGATTTAATTAAGCCCAAATGATTATAATTAATTCCAGAGGCCCAATTAATAATTCTCCAGCAATTTTAAAGAGCCCAATCTCATTAAGGAGTTGGAATTTTAACCTAACTATAAAAGGCCAACTAATGAGAATTAGGGTTAAGTGATTAAAACAAAAGGAAAGTCTTTTCTCTTAATTTCTCTCTCCCTTTTGCGCCAACTCCTAAGCTAGCTCTTGGGAATTTCAGCCAGCCCTAGTAAAACACCAATTTTTTGGTTCAATTTACCCCTCTCTAGTGTGGATTACTCATTGGAGGTGTTCGATTTTGGACACTGTGGTTTGCGACAACCCGGTGCGAAGTAAAATCAACTATTCAACAAAAATTAAAGGTGATTTTTCTTATTCTAATATAGTTATATTGTGTATTCATGGCAAGATCAGATCTAATGGTTAAAAAATTTTAAAATTCTGCTCATGTATGTGATGCATGTAACCGTTAAAATTCAACATGGTATCAGAGCCAGGTTTTGCCATGGATATACAATTCTATATTTTTCTGCGGAATAAGTTTTGTTTTGTTTTGAGTTATTTATTTCATGAACTTTAAAATATTAGATTTTATTGTTCATGAATGAGAAATATTGATTTCTGGTTGTATGTGTGATCAAATAAATTTGGTGGAAACAAAAACGAAATTTTTGAATGATTAAGATTAGGGTTTGGCGTGAAACTCATTAGGGTTTGGCGTGAAACCCTAGGTAATGTAGGGGCTGTTCTAATTTAATTTCTTATGGATCCATTTAAAAATCATTTAGATGATATTTTATGTGTTTAATATGTGATATTAATCCATAGGATCCAACGGAATTAAAATCGAATAAGTTTTGCATGAAAACTAGTTTTGTCGAAAAGTTCGATAAATTAGTGTTCTTCGTGTGTTCTTGATGTGTTCATGGTTAGAACGACTTTTGATCTTCTAAATTTGATATATATGATATATTAAAGTGTTTTTAATTAATTGGATTAATTAAATTGGGCCTTAAATTAATTTGATTAATTTTAATTCATTAAAACCACTTAATGGGCTTAATTATGTTTACGAACTTGGTTTAAATTAGTGAATGATTTGGTGGGCCCAAGGAGCTGATTTAAATTAACTATTATAAACATTAATTAAGTTTATTAATGGGTTTTAAGGGCTGGAGTGGGCTTGGCTCATTCTAAAAGGCCCAAATGGTCCAAATGACACAAAACTAGTTTGTGCGTGAACACACTTAGGGTTTTTCTTCTGTGGGTTTCGGCCTACACTTGTTTTTAAGCCCAAAATTGATTCTTTTAATTATTTAATATGATTAATTAATTAAATAATCAATTTATAATTAATTAATAATCAATTTGATTGATTATTAAGGCAAGAACACATTCATGCAAAAAGGAAACTATATTTTGAGTTATTTTAATTTGATCACATCATTAAAATAACTCAAAATATAGTTTCAAAGGTTGAAACAAAGTTAGTAATCCATTTCTTTATGCATTAGAAAGGCATATAAGGGTGTATGATTGGCATGATGGATAGTTATGGACAAAGCCCAATGTGATCGAGCATTATGCATGTTTTGGCCCAATGAGGACTTTCATGTCCCGGCTACTTGTTTTTGGTTTGTATTTCATTTCAAATTGTAATATGTAATTAGATTACTTAGATTAGAATTAGAAATAGAGATGGAGACCATTTTCAAGGAGCAAGATGGGCCGGATGGAGATCCAACAAGCTTGAAGATAATGTAATTATTTTTCTTGTTTGAATCATGCATACTACCTAGGTGTGACCTTTTGATTTCCCTCTTGGCTCGGGGAAATCAATGTAGTGAAGTCCATAACTATACCACATTTGTATGCTTATATTTATGTGATAGATATAGGATGCATACCAATGTATGCCAACCATGTATGATGAGACTTAATTAACTAAAACCCTCAAACAAATACTAAGGTATATAAGCCTTCCATTAATTTGAGGAGAACCAGAGTTCTTTATAGTGTGGGTTGTTGACCACAGTCAAGCTCACATTATATCGAATATGTTCAAATCTAATTAAATGGGTCATCTTAGCTAGCCCATTAGTTTGTTGACCACAGTCAAGGCTAATGGTTCTAGAGGCAAGATTAGGGAATGTATATATGATATGCATGCATCAAGAGTTGATAACCTAATGATCCAATAGTTGTGTAGAGACACAATTGGTATAGAGATACCTACCTTTCAAGGGTATGGAATTTGGCTTGTTGACCACAGTCAAGGTCAAATTATATATCAAGGATTGGATATTGGCCCACTAAGAAAACCATCGGGTTTTCTCGGATTATATAGTGAGGGCTATTAATTCGCAATAAAATAGTGGGAGTAAATGGATTAATTAAAGACCTTATTAATGCATACATATATATGAACATACTCTCATATCTTTTCTTTTTCACATCTATGTCATCATCATGAGCACATCAAATATACGATCAATCTTGGATAACGAACTGGTTGGCAGCAACTATTCTGACTGGATCAAACAAGTGAGAATTGTTCTCAGAGCTGAAAATATCCATTATGTCTTGGATAAAGATCCACCACCACTTCCATCAGATGATGCCATTGATGAGATCAAAGGTATTTATCGAAAATACAAGGAGGATAGTGAAGCAGCAAGCATGTCTGATGTTGGGTGCTATGTCCTCAGAGCTTCATAAGCAATATGAGATAATGGATGGTGGGGTTTCCAAGAAGAAGGTTGCCAAGAAAGAGAATCCCAAAGGAACTTGCTTCCATTGTGGAAAAGATGATCATTGGAAGCGTAACTGCAAGGCCTATCTATATTCTCTCAAGGAGAAGAAGCATACTGATGCTTCTAGCTCAGGTATTCATATGATTGAAATTAATACTTATTCTATTGCTTCAAAACAATCTTGGGTATTAGATACCGGATGTGGATCACATTTGTGTAATGATCTACATGGGCTTAGAAGCTTTAGAAGAGTTAGAAAGGCAGAGATATGTTTACAGTAAGCTACTAGACAGAACATCTCTACAACAGTTGTAGGGACTTACTATTTGCCTCTTCCTAGTGGATTAGTACTGGAATTAGATAATTGTTATTATGTTCCAGCTTTATCCAAAAGTATTATTTCTTTCAGTTGTTTGATGAATGATTATGATATTTCTTTAAAGAACAAATGTTGTTACATTTTTAAGAACAATATGTTTTATGCAAAAGCTATCATTGAGAATGGTATATTTGTTCTTGATTTAATTAAAGAAGTACATAATGTGAATACCAAGAGAATGAAACATGATAATCTGAATACCTCATACTTATGGCATTGTCGTTTAGGCCATATAAATGAAAAATGCATGACCAAGTTACACAATTCAGGTGATTTGCGATCATTTGATTATGAATCATTTGATACATGTGAATCTTGTTTATTGGGAAAAATGACAAAAGCTCCCTTTATTGGTAAAGGAGAACGAGCTAAAATGGTTTTGGACTTAATACATTCAGATGTATGTGGTCCAATGACTACACATGCCAGAGGAGGTTACTCCTACTTCATTACTTTCATAGATGATTATTCCAGGTTTGGATACATCTATCTAATGAAATATAAGTCTGAAGCATTTGAAAAGTTCAAAGAGTTCAGAAATGAAGTAGAGAAACAACTTGACAAAAGTATTAAAACGCTTAGATCAGATCGAGGTGGAGAATACTTAAGTCAAGAGTTTCAGGATTATCTTAGAGATAATGGGATTTTATCTTAATGGACTCCTCCATATACACCATAACACAATGGTATATCTGAAAGGAGAAATCGAACACTATTAGATATGGTTCGATCAATGATGAGCCGAGCGGACTTGCCTAAGTCCTTTTGGGGATATGCACTAGAAACTATTGTTTATGTGTTAAACAAAGTTCCTAGTAAATCGGTTGATGTTACTCCATATGAGATGTGGAATAACAAGAAACCCACGCTTTCTCATATGAAAGTATGGGGTTGTCCTGCTTTTGTGAAGAGGACAATGTCAGACAAACTAGATGTTAAGTCTGATAAATGTTTATTTGTGGGATATCCAAAAGAAACTTTGGATATTATTTCTAACATCCTTAGAACAAAAGGTGTTTGTTTCAAGGCATGATGTCTTCTTAGAAAGAGAATTCTCCTACGAGAGGACAGTGGGAGTAAAATTGAGCTTGGTGAAGTTCAAGACCCACAAATAAAAGATGATCAACCGATTGAACCCGAAACTGAATTTCATAATGATGAGATTACAGTTGAACCTGATTATACACAAAATCCTAGAAGATCTACTAGGATGCATTCTATCCCTGTAAGATATGGATTTCACGTTGATTTGGATAGAGGCATAACTGTAGTAGAGGACAATGAGCCTACAAGCTATCAAGAAGTTTTGAACAGTTTAGAACGTGATTTATGGCTTAAGGCTATGCAGTCTGAAATGGACTCCATGTATGAGAATAAAGTATGGACTTTAACTCAACCACCTGAAGGGATAAAACCCATAGGGTGCAAATGGGTCTTCAAAAAGAAGACTGACATGGAAGGTAATATAGTTACCTATAAAGCTAGCTTAGTAGCAAAAGGTTGTCGTCAAAAAGAAGGTATTGACTATGACAAAACTTTTTCTCCTGTAGCGATGCTTAAGTTTATAAGAATACTTTTAGCCATTGCAGCTCATTATGATTATGAGATTTGGCAAATGGATGTGACGATAGCTTTCCTTAATGGAAATCTTTCTGAGGATGTGTATATGACACAACTAGAAGGATTCACATCAGGAAATGGCGAAAAGGTATGCAAGCTTCAAAGATCCATTTATGGATTGAAGCAACCCTCTAGGAGCTGGAACATACAATTCAATGAGACAATCAAAGAGTTTGGTTTCTCACAGAATGAAGATGAACCTTGTGTGTATAAAAGGGTCAGTGGGAGTGCAATTGTCTTCCTAGTTCTATATGTAGATGACATATTGATCATGGGAAATGACATTTCTCTTCTCCAATCTATTAAAATATGGTTATCCAAGCAATTCTCCGTGAAAGACCTTGGAGAAGCATCCTATATTCTGGGAATAAGGATCTATAGAGATAGATCCAATAGGTTGCTAGGTTTTTCTCATAGTACATATATAGATAATGTATTGAAGAGGTTCAATATGGATCTCTCTAAGAAAGGGTTTATACCCATGGTGCATGGGAAACACCTTTCTATGTCTATGTGTCCGCAAACACTAGAGGATAGAGAGAGCATGAACAGAATACCATATGCATTTGAAATTGGTTCTATCATGTATGCTATGTTATGTACACATCCAAATGTAGCATTTGCTTTGAGTGTCACAAGCAGATTCCAATCCAATTTTGGAGAGGAACATTGGGCGGCTGTCAAGAATATTCTTAAGTACTTGAGAAGGACTAAGGATATATTCTTGATATATGGAGAGGGCAGTTTGGAAGTAAATGGGTATATAGATGCCAGCTTCCAATCTAACAAAGATGATTGTAAATCACAATCTGGTTATGTGTTCATAATGGGAGGAGGAGCAGTTAGTTGGAAAAGTTCCAAACGAGAAACAACTGCTGATTCCACGACGGAAGCTGAGTACATTGCTGCCTCAGAACCAGCGAAAGAAGTAGTCTGGATCAAAAGTTCATAACCGAACTAGGAGTGGTACCTAGCATTGTTGATCTGATTCCTTTATATTGTGACAACAATGGAGCCATTGCACAAGCAAAGGAACCACGGTCTCATCAGCGATCCAAACATGTTCTCAGACGCTACCATCTCATAAGGGAAATAGTAGCTAGAAATGATGTGAAAATAGAAAAGGTTCCCACAGATGACAATGTGGCGGATCCCCTCACTAAAGCACTTTCCCAGATAAAGCATGATCACCATATAAATAGCATGGGTCTGAGACATATGAGTGATTGGCTCTAGTGTAAGTGGGAGATTGTTAGAGAGTATGCCCTAGAGCCTATGTAATAGGGATGTTTTTCATATGTATGAAATTTATATTCTTAATAAAAGGCATCATTCATTTATTAATGCTATGTTTGAATACATGAGTTTGTAAATCTTAAATTAACAAATCCTTTACAGGAGATTGCTTCGACTTCAAGCAGGAACTTTAACATATTTTCTTTTCCATGTTTAAACCTTTTTTCCAGCCTCTTTGTAGAATACAAAATTTATTTTTTCAACTTTATAGGACTCAGATTCAGTATCATTAGTGATCAGATTCCAATGTTCAAATAAACGGGTTAGGAGCAAGCAATAAGATTTATTTTCATCAACAGATCTTGTGGCCATATAGTTAAAAATGAGAAAAGGCAAGTTAAAGTCTTTTCCAGTATGAAAATGCCACAGAAAAACAATGTCTAAATCTGATAAATATGATGAACTTCCAGACCTAGGGGTGACATATAAACACATGCATTTGATCAAAATACGGTATTCAACCAACAGATTTGAAGCCAAGGGATTTTTTGCAGCACCACTACCACTAGTGGAAATAAGGCTCAAAAATGCATTTTTGTTTAGATCTTCAAACTCAAGGATTTTACTATTTGTATGAGTGCATTCAAAACCTTTCAAGGGAATAGAAAATAATTTCGCAATAAGAGCAGGACTTACAGAATACGTGGACCCTTAGATTACCACCTTGAATTTTTTCTCTTCCTCGGTAAAGCAGGAGGAATAAAACTCATGAACCAACTGGGGATAAATTTTCTTTCGCCGAAAGGTGAAGAACTTTGTCCATTGTTGCAGCTTGACATACTTACCCACATCTGGAGCAGCGGTCAATAACTCGATCTAATCAACGATTTTTGAAGGAAGCAGAGTTTTGCAATAAGGGGTCGAAGACGCAACGGTAGTGGATTTTGGGGGAACGACTTCGGATTTTGTTGATTTTGAAGGGGCTGCTTGTTCAGCTTGAGTTTTTAGCGGCGATGGTGGAACTGACGATGGAATCTGATGTGAATTTAATTTGGCCATCGTTTTTTAGCGACCCATTTTGGGAGAGTGAATGAGAGGTTAGGGTAAATGACAAGACAATTTTTGGTGAAGAGAGGAACTAGGGTTTGAGATATGAAGAGAGAACAATATTCACTTAAGTGCAGAAACACAAAGAGGTTAATTAAAAAAAATTGAAATAAATTAAGAGAGAGAACTGAATTAACACAAATGAAGTGCATGTATAAACAATTATGGCAAGTATGGGAAACTGCAATATTGTAGTTACCTAGGCACGGGAAGAAGAAAAGAAAACAAAATGACAGGGTTACCCCTATCACAATTAAAAGAACACATATGTTTAAATAGGGTTAATATAGTCTTTATGTATATTATGACCTTTTCAACTTGTTTAACCCACTACTACACGAAACCATCAACTCACAAACAAATCTAATTTTGAATTTTAAACAAAAAATAGAAAACACACAAAAAAATATAAATTTTATCATTTTAAGACATACATAAGTAATCTTTTATGAATAGAGAGAGAAACTTAAATTTTTCTTATAAGCCCAATTTTTACTTAGCTGCATTTTGAAGAGCTACGAAATTCTTTAAGAAACAAAGGCTAATATTTCTAAAAATAGTAAAGGAAGCTTACTCATAAATACCCATTCTAAGCTATCTTCTTAGCTCACAGAAATTATCTTCTTTTAGAGGCTTACTAAAGATGTCTACCAGCTGATTTTCTGTAAAGACAAATTCTAGCAAGATATCTCCTCTTTGCACATGGTCTCTAATAAAGTGATGATGAATTTCTATGTGCTTTGTTCTTAAGTGCAAAATCGAATTTTTGATAAGATTTATGGCACTTGTATTATCACAGAAGATTGGAATTTTACCAAATTCTATTCCATAATCTTTTAACTATTGTCTAATCCACAGAACTTGAGCAACACACCCACCAGCAGCAATGTATTCTACTTCAGCAGTAGACAAAGCTACAGTGTTTTATTTTCTACTTGACCACGTGATTAGAGAGTTGCCCAGAAAATGACATGCACCTGATGTGCTTTTTCTGTCGATTCTACATTCAGCATAATCAACATCAGAATATCCAACTAGGTTGAAAGAAGTTTTCTTTGGATACCATAATCCTAAATTCTGTGTTCCTTGAAGATATCTTATAATCCTTTTTACTGCAAACAAATGAGATTCCTTTGGAGCTGACTGAAATCGAGCACACAAACACACACTGAAGTGAATGTTTGGCCTACTTGCAGTTAGGTATAGCAAGGATCCAATCATTCCTCTATATATTTTTTCTTCAACATTTTTGCCTTTCTCATCTTTTTTCGACTTGATAGATGCACTCATAGGGGTGCTAGCAGATTTTGCATCACTCATTTTATATTTCTTCAAGAGCTCCTTTGTATATTTCATTTGACTGATAAAAAATCCATCTGCACATTGCTTGATTTGAAGTCCCAGAAAGAATGTTAATTCACCCATCATGCTCATTTCAAACTCCTTTTTCATAATGACTTCAAATTCCTTACACGGATTTACATTAGTAGAACCAAAAAAAATATCATCAACATATATTTAAACAACTAAAATATGAGATGATTTATTCTTAACAAATAAAGTATTGTCCACTCTTCCTCTATTAAAACCATGATTCAATAAAAAATAGCTTAGTCTTTCATACCAAGCTCTAGGAGCTTGCTTTAAACCATATAAAGCCTTTTTAAGTTTGTAAACAAAATCAGGATTCTCAGAATTTTCAAAATCAGAGGGTTGTTCTACATAAACTTCTTCAATCAGAAAACCATTTAGAAAAGCACTTTTAACATCCATTTGATATAATTTAAAATTTTGAAAACATTCATATGCACAAAGAATTCTAATTGCTTCTAATCTAGCCACAGGTGTAAAGGTTTCATCAAAATCTATACCTTCTTCTTGATTGTAGCCTTGGGCCACTAATCTGGCTTTGTTTCTGACAACAATACCTTGTTCATTTAACTTATTTTTGAACACCCATTTTGTTCCAATGATAGAACAATTTGAGGGTTTAAGTACCAAATTCCAAACTTTATTTCTTTCAAACTGATTTAGCTCTTCTTACATTACAAGAATCCAACTATCATCATTTTTAGCATCATTAAAATTTTTCAGTTCAAATTAAGAAACAAAGGCAACATTACCACAATATTCTCTTAATGTTCTTCTTTTCATCATTCTTTCAGATGAAACTATTAGCAAATCGTCTTTAGGATGATACTTGTGGAATCTCCAGTCTTTTGGCAGGTTTGGTGTTCTCTATTCTTCTTGAATTTTTAGTACGTTTTCTGAATGAATTTCTAGCTCCTTTTCTGATTGATTTTCTGGCTCCTTTTCTACAATGTCTTGATTGTCTAGAATATTATTATCTGGATCTGGTTGCTGATCTGATGATCTTTCTTTTTCATCAATATTTTGATTTTTGTTATTTCCAAACTCAATACCTATCTCATCATCAAAATAATTCCTTTCTCCAAAATTTTTATTAGAAAAATCAAACTTAACATTTATAGATTCTTCTAATTTATGTGTCCTTTTATTAAAAACTCTATATGCTTTGGAATTTAAGGAATATCCTAAAAATATACCTTCATCAGATTTTGCATCAAATTTAGCTAAATTACTTTTATCATTAAAAATAAAACACTTATAGTTAAACGGTTGAAAATAGTTGATATTTGATTTCCTTCCTTTCCATAATTCATATGGTGTCTTTTCTAGCACTGTTTTGATCAAAATTATGTTTAGGATGTAGCATGTTGTGTTTATCACTTCAGCCCAAAAATACTTTGGCAAATTGTTTTCGTTCAGCATTGTCCTCGCCATTTCTTAAAGAGTTCTGTTTTTTCGTTCTACCATGCCATTCTGTTGCAGTGTTCTTGGAGCAAAAAATGTATGACTTATACCAGAATTGTTGCAGAATTCTTCAAATTTTTTATTCTCAAATTCTCTTCCATGATCACTTCTAATGCTTGTAATTTTGTATCCCTTCTCATTTTGAATTTTCTCACTTAATTTCTTAAATGCTTCAAAAGCCTCATCCTTATGAGCAAGAAATATTACCCAAGTAAATCTTGTGTAATCATCTACCACATTTAGCACATATAATTTTTCACTAATGCTTGAAGGACTTATTGGTCCAAATAAATCCATATGCAAAAGCTTTAATGGTTTCTTGGTAGAGATTTTATTTTTAGACTTATGTGAATTTCTGATTTGCTTTCCGAGTTGACATGCCTTGCATACGTAATCTTTATCAATCTTCATTTTTGGTATTCCCTTTACCAAATCTTTTCTTATTAACTTATCTAAGACATGAAGGCTTACATGTCCCAACTTTTTATGCCATAAGATGCTTAGATCTTCTTTAGAAATTAAACATTTTGCTTCACTCTTCTGAATATCTTCTATGCTGACCAAGTTGATATTTTTGGATCTTTATCCTTTTAGAACAGATTTTCCAGTTTCCACATCTTCCACTCTACAGTGATCAACCTCAAAGATTACCCTTTTTCTTTTTGTCACAAAGTTGACTTATACTTAATAAATTATAATTTAAACCTTTAACTAGAGAAAAATCTTCAATTGTTGGATTAGTCCTAATGGTACCAACACTAATAATTTTTCCTTTTCTATTATTACCAAAACTGATAGAATCTCCTTCAGATTTTTCCAATTTAGAAAACTTAATTTTGTCCCATGTCATATGGCTAGAGCAACCACTATCCATATATTATTTTTCTGTCTTGGTGCTTCTTAAGCAAACCTGTAAAGAAATCAAGTGTTTTTAGGTACCTAACTTTTCTTGGGTCCTTCCTTATTAGTTGACACATTTATAGAATTTTTAACAACCCATTTATGCTTGGTAAAATTAGCATTTTTCTTATAATAATAGTGTTTCGAAATGTGTCCCTTTTTACAGCAATAAAAGCATGTAGCAGAAGAGTTAATTATCATTCTATCAGATGAGTATCTCTTATATATTTTATGGGTGTAATTTCTGTGATAATTTCTAGATGTACTTGTATTATTGTTATGATCAAATTTTGTGTTTTGTTTTTCAACAGAATTTTCATTGCACACACAAACTTGTTTTCCTTTCACATTACATTTTTCTTGTAAAGAACTAAATTTTTTTTTGCAAATTAGAATATTCATTTCTTAACTTAATTTTTCTTTCTCTTACAGAAGATAAAAGTTGGGCCAGTTGTACACAAGTTTGCACTCCATTCAAAGTTATCCAAATTGCATGATGTCTTTCATGTTTTAATGCTTAAAAGATGCTAATTGATTGAGTCCCACATATTGCCCCTACATAAGATAAAAGTTCAACTTGATTTCTCTTCTAATGAAGAACTAAAGGAGATCTTAGCTCGGGAGGTTAGATAATTATGGAATAAAAAAATTCCCTTAGTTAAGGTATTATGGCAAAATCATGGCATGGAAGAAGCAACTTGGGAACCTAAATCGGTTATGAGAACACAATATCTACAGCTATTTAAATTAGGTATGAACTTCGAGGATGAAATTCTTTTAAGGGAGAGAGAAATGTAAGGCCCCAACATAAGCCCTAGGAGAATGTATACATGTTAAAATAGAATTATGATCAATATATGTTTGATTAGTCAATGTATTGTAGGATGAGACCTATAAGGAATTGCTTTAAAAGAAAGAGGGCAATATGGTCATTTCACCTTAGGGCATGTATGTATATAATTAGAAGGAAGCATAATATAGGGATAAAATTGAAAGAAAGGAATTGAATTGAGGTAGAAATAAGAGATTTAAAAAGGAGAAAGGAGCTAAATATAATTCATCTAGGACCCACAAGTGGACCAATAAGATGAAGTCACTTAGGTTCTCTAGAAATTGCTTGAGAAAGAAAGAAAAATCAATAGTATAAAAGGAAAGAAGGGCCGGCCACTCTAAGGGGAAAAATAGCCACTTTTTTCCCTAAAATCAGCTATTCTATCACAAAACAATATCCCTAATTTCTGACATATGATTTGTGAGAAGAGAAAATTTAGAGGTTAGGCATTTCTAAGGTAACAACTTCCTCTCTTTTTCTTCTTTTTGTTCCATATGATAGGAATTGAATTTAAAGGAGCAAATAAATGTTTACATATGTGACTTGTTACATGTAGAAGGAGAAGTAAGCAAGAGCAAGGAAAAGGAAGTTAAAAGGAATTAAAAAAAGGTGTTTCTAGTTGTATCAATAAGGTAAGGGAACTTTTGATACCTTTGCATGTGTTTGCCTATGAAAAATTAATTAAAAGGACATATCAGATGTATTAATGTGATAAAAAGATGGTTGTGAAGTTTATTTATGCATAAGAATTGAAATATGGAAGATAATCTTGTAATAGGAAAAGTCTATCCTAGAGTTCATTTGACCTAGTAGGATTGTTTTTATTATAAGTGGAATTGTAGAACTTCAAATTGAGTAATTCAACTTGAAGAGTAAACTAGACTCAATATCTAAATTGCTTATGAGAGATTAAAGTCTAATTCTACCCTTAAGATAGTGAAAAACTAACTTGAAATATAGCAATGCTTGCTACCTTGCCTTTGAGAATAGAATGCACTACTTTGTGAATATCTTGAGATTTAGAAGCTCAAACAAAGTGATTTTTAACGATTTGGAAACAAGAAACATGGAGAATGAATGTCTAAAAGGAAGTTTTTATATAAAACATTGTTTGCTAAGTCTAAATTAACATACAAGTTGAACTCAAGAATTTGCCTTCACAAATCTTTAGGCAGAATGAATATACATGGCAAAGACTAATTAGTCTCTGCCGTGTCTACCATTTTGTACCAAGAAGAATTAGAGCACACGGCAGAGACCAATTAGTCTCCGTTGTGTATGACTTTCTGTACCGAAATTGAATTGGTGGACATGACAGAGACTATTTTGTCTCAACCGTGTATACACTTCTATATCAACAAAGGCCAGTGGACATGGTTGAGACTATTTACTCTTCGCTGTATGCATCCCCTGTTTCAACCCAAACTTGACTTTTTGATTCTAAATTGTCACATAAACTTATTCAAATACTTTTAGGGAAATTTAACCATTAAAATAGGGGTATAATATGTCATAAAATACATACATGTAACATATAATAGAATTTTGGTAAATGGTTATAAAACGAACTTAAACTAAACACATATATACAAATATACACATGCATAGATGAGATTAAAGGTGTTTTAATTGAATGACACAATATATATGAGCGTTTCTATTGCTAAAGTTTTATATTAATTGTTAAAGTTACATCTTTATGAATATCTATGGTTACTTGTATAACCACAAATGTACATTGTAATGAATTGAAAAAAAAAGTGAGAGATGAGGTGGAATTGTTTTAAATATTTCATATATTAATAATATTTCAAAAGGCAATAAATATTTTTAAATGCATTTAAATATTTTACACATGCTTTAAATATGTTTTCTGTGAAAAATTCTATTGAAACAATCTTTTTTGACCTAGTATTTCTCCTAAAATATCTCAACTGATTTGCTATTTTAATTTCTTCCAGAACCATTTTTTGTTACAGATCCTACTCCACTAAATGTTCATGGTACTATTTTTTTTTTCTCGATATAGGTGTTATGAGATGCCTAAAAATCCCGCATTTATCACTTTTTAGAGATATAAAATATTTTAAAAGAGCTGCTGGATTTTTTTATGAGTAAATAAAAAAATATTAATTTTTCTGTCATTTCAGAAATTTTTATTTTTTTATGAGTAAATAAAAAAAATATTAGTTTTTTCTGCAATTTCAAACATCTTTATTTTCCATATTTTTAATTTCTGCTACCTATTTTATATAGAAAAACTTGTTAAATCTTTAAAAATATGCAATTATATTAATTTTATTAATAGTGTGGGCAAATTATACTTAAAAATAGTATTCATGCATACCACGTATTTTGTACTATTAAAATTTTGACCAACAACCGGTTCGTCAGGTTGCCAATAAACAGTGTTATAATTTCAACAATTGATGTTTTTGCACCTTGGGATCTAATTGTGCTTATTGTACCTACTATAACTAAATTTCTGCTTAATGAATAATCTTTTACTCGGGTATTTTAATAAGGAAAAAAGAAAAAAAAAACTTTATAATTCATAGATGCCACTTGTAACTTTCTTTACTAATGGAAAAAAAGAATAATTTCATTAGCAACAATTTTAAAATCATTCAATCACAGAAGTTTTACTTCGGTCACTTAATTGAGGACATGTCCCACAGCCTACGGCATATTAATCATTTATTTTTTCATGGACCGTATTTGAAAGGATGAGTGTATAATGGAGGGGTGTGCATCCGGAAACTGAACATAACCTGATTAATTCGAAATTTACATATTTTTTTCATTCGATTTAATTCTATATAAATATTGAACTTCAACTCAAACAACTCAAAATTAATTTTTTTAATTTATATATTTAAATTAAAATTTTAAATTAATATAAATAAATAATATTAAATACCATAAAAAAATATTTTAAAAATATAACAAACCAATAATTTCAAAATTACATTAAATATATATTATTTATTAATTAATATTGTAGAAAAATTATAATTTTTTATTTATATATTAAAAATTTGGATTATTTAGATTAGTTGGGTTTTATCCGACCTGATCCCAAACTCGATTAACACCCACTATAATAAACGAATCAATCCTAACAAACCGATTAATTTCATCCGAATGTGTCGATTTGAATTGATCGGATCAGATCGATTTTTGCACACCTCCAGTATAATGGGAACTGAGCAGAGCATAGACTGAGCTAGAATGATGACCCATATATATATATATATATATATATATATATATATATATATATATATATATATATATATGATCGGTCTGGCTCCCACAATTTTAGCTTTTATTAAAATTTTTAGTTAGAAGGAAAAAACAGCTAATTATAACTATTATTAACTCACTCCCTTTCGCGATAAATTTTTATATTTTTTTTTAAAAGTGACAATTTTTAAATTTAAAAAAAATTAATTGTATATTTTTTATTTTATCCTTATATATATAAAAAATGAAAATTTAATAAAATGAAAATATATAATTATAGACATTAATAGAATAATATTTTAATAAATTACAACGTATATTTGTAAAATAAATATTAATTAATAATTTTTTGAATTTTTATAAAGAGTTGAAAGTTATGGCCATAAATACAACAAAATATTCTTCAAGTTCTTTATTTTTCAAGATATTAATTTGACTGTATAAATTTAATTTAATTTAATTTTTTATCAAATTTCGCAGGTATGCTCCTTTTCAGGTGGGTTTTGTCAAGCAGCAACCTACCAAATATGATATAAATTTCTTTTGTTTGGATTAGCATGCCACATATTCCATTTAATAATTTAAAATTGTCGGTTTGCTTCTTTTTTTTTTAATTTATACAAGTTATTCCTCGTCTGCATGAGTGACATATATTTTATTAAATTATACAAAATCACATTCGGAGGTTGGTATATCTTACTCTATAACGATTCTGATTGGTCTCATTTAACGATAAATTAATATTGTACAGCTGAATATCATTACGAGGGAATAATAGTAAAATAATCTTTGGTATAATTTAAATGAATTGATAATAAAACTCTGTACGGAGAAAGGTGGAGAGAATATTAATAGAAAATTGATTTTAAGCACTTTCCTGTTAGAAGCAGGTGCTACGTGTCACATCCATCTCTAACTAAATTCCTTTGAAGATTTACTGAAAATCAACTGACTTAACAATTGAAAAGTTGTGCTGATGGCAAAGCCTTGTGGAAGTCTGGGCAAGATCTTAAGTTGAATTTCTACTTCATTGCCTTTCCCCTCTCATCTCCCCTCTCTTACCTTCCTATGTTTGATTTGGATTCTGACAAAAATGAATATTGAAAAACTGATTTCAGTAAAAAAAATATATATTCAAAATTAATAGTGATAGTATCTGATTTAAAATTAGTCAATTCCACAAATTTAAATAAATTGAATCAAATATTAAGAATTATAACAAAAAAAAGTATTAAAAAGTTAATTATGAGAAATATGATGTTAATTGTTCTCTAATGTGATTTTGTTTTAACATATTATATATCCAAACATTGTCTTACGATCACTATACTTACACAAAAGCTAAATAAAAGAGTATCAATTAAAGGCACGCAATTTGGTTGATTCGGTTCAAAATTGAACATACCCAAGTCCGTATAAAAAAAATAACCAGACCTTCAAAATTTAATTGGGGAACCAAACCTTAATGTGGCTCTAATAGCATCATTAGAGTGGATGCACAAATAGTTGTAATATAAATTATTATGATCGTTTCAATTCTAATTTTGGGTTTTGGGCTACTGTGTCTTTCTCGATAATTAAATTTTGATACTATTATTTACATTTTGGAAAAACAAAATTACAATAAATATGATAATCTTTAAACAATGATTTAAAAAATATTAACATCCTAAAAGTTATTATTTTTAAATATTCATTCCACAAGAAACTCAAACTTCAAATACAATTTTGAATACTATGTATCAACTAACTATATGCCTAAAAAAATCAACTATATAATTCATATATTAAATAATTATACTACAGTAATTATATCTTATTATATTTATTTTAGTAAAGAAAGAGAGCTGGGCCAGGACGCTTCCCCGCGCATGCTCTCGTAAACAACAAAATTGCCATAATCTTTTTGCAACAATTCACTAAGACCATCAGGGCCTTTTCATTCACATGTGCTGCATTAATTGTAAAGCTAGCTATTTATTTACAATCCAATTATAGGCAAGTTCTCTTAATTTTTGAAAATTATAGGTCAATTTGTAACACCCATATAACCCCTAGAAAAATACATGGGTGTCATGGTTATCTGATATCATAATCTTATCAAATATCACTAATAATAACATAAATCTTAAATTCAAATAACTTTTCATTTTTTTTTTAGAAAAATAGACCATTTCATTAAAGCAATTGTTGAATATAAGGGGGAGGAGAATTAAATCTAGCTTCCGGGGAATCAACAGAGATCCTAGCTAAAATATAAGCAAGATCATTATCAGATCTTCTAATAAAAGAAAAGGAACAACTTTGAAAGAGCAGATTAATGTCTAAACAATCCAGAACAATAAGCCCAAGAGGGAAATTATTAAAACTATGGGACATCAAAGCTTTATGGAGGACAGCATAATCGATTTCGACAATTACCCGAGAAAAAACTTATTTTTTCAGCCATTTCAGGGCTCCCTTAACTGCATTGCTCCCGCCATTAAAGGGACAAGAGGACAGCATAGTAAACCATGATAAGCAATCACAAACTTTCTCGAGAAATCTCTACAAATCCACCCACAACCAACCCGATTTGCATCTCCAAAGATGGCTGCATCAGTATTACATTTAATTACTCCAACCGAAAGAGGAGACCATAACTCTAAAGAAAGAGCGAAAATAGAAGAATCAAGGATAAAATCTTTTTGATGCACCACTTGCCATTGATTGAGAGAGCACATTGCCATACAGAGAACAGCACCATTACTCATTCTCTGCCTCTCCCAAATGAACTTATTCCTTCTATGCTAAATCGTCCACATTAAAAACACAGCTTGATGAGTCTCATCACGGTTTGAGAAAGATAACCAGCTGCTGACAATACAAGTAATAGAAGCAAGAATATCATAGCATATACCAAGGGAGCTTTCCATCCATATAGATTGAGAGTAGGGACATGAGAATAGTGCATAATGAGTTGTTTTTGCCACAATTGGAGAACAAAATGAACAAACAGAAATTCCACCGCATGCCTTTGAAATAGGTTAAACCTAGTAGGAAGAGTATTGGTAAGACAACGCCACAAAAAGATCTGCACCTTCAAAGGAATAGCCAAGCTCCACATAGACTGCCATGCAAAATTGCTATCTATCAAAGGTTAAACATCATCAAGGAGCATCTGGATAGCACTTTTAACACTATACTGACCATTTAGTTCAAAAGGCCAATAGATCACATCTTTTGTACAAGTACCTGATAAGGGGACTTAAAGTATTTTGTTAACATCTGAACTGTTAAAACATGCTTGAATGAGAGAAACATTCCAACACGACCCTCCAATCAATAGAGAAGACACCTTGGAGTTGAGTAAGTATGGCAGTGGATGTGAATTAATTATGGGATTTAAGGGATCAACCAACCATGCATCCCCATAAATATTAATGTTTTCACCATTGCTAACCCGTCATTTATAATTCTGCATAACAATCTCTCTTGCTGCCATAATGCTACGCCAAGTGAAGCTAGGTCTACGACCCAATTGGGCTTCAATCACATTATTGTTAGGAAAATATCTAGCTTTAAGAACTCTAGCAACCAAATAATTGAGATTAGAAAGAATTATCCAAAATTGTTTACCTAATAGAGCAATATTGAAGTCATGCATATTTCAAAAACCCATACCACCCAATTTCTTTGGAAGGCATAATAATTCCCAATGAGACAACTTTGGCTCAGTTGGGTCATTGGTGCCTTTTCAGTCCAGGAGCTTTCAACCCGGCTGAGACAAAATTCGGTTTAGCTAGGTCACTTAATTAGCTTCAACCGAGAAGCATTTGACTCGGTAGAGACACTCCTTATCCCAGTTGGATCCCTTCTGTTTTGTTCATGTATTTTGTAATTCTTTTTTTTATTCTCTAAAACTATTTGGGTGTTAATAAAGCTTTGTAAATTCAACATTAAGCTATTTATATGATTAGTAAGCACATTATCTCTTTTGAAGCTTTAGCTTGGGATATAGCAAGAGACCTTGTGAAAAGTTTAATTGGGTGCTTTTTGCTCTACGATCTGTAACTCTCTCTCTCTATATATATACTAGGGTGGTCAGGCTTGGAAGTCCTATTGCTAAATTTAATTGGCCTTAAAATGACTAGTTATATGTGAAAGCTTTAAGATTATGAGTTAAGAACCATCTGAAGTCTTTGGCCAGTAAACCCTTAATGTTGATGGAAGGTAATCTTACTTCAATGGTTGCTGTATTTTGTAATAGAAGAAGGGGTTCAATGAACTTATCTCACAGTAGATCATTAAAAATAAATAAATTTAGTTCTAAAAAGCTCAGGTTTGATATAATGATAAATTTAAGAAGACATTAGGGGGAAACATGCTTTGGATTATGGTATGAGATGTTTGGCAGGTTCAGATAAGAGATTAGCCTACCCAAAATGGAATTTCTTGCTTCTAATATTTGAATCGGTTTTGATATCTCTAAGTTATATAAATGCATTGGTAATTCCATGATTTTGTAGTTTGTAAATATTTAGTTGATGGACATTTTGGGAATGATTTTAGTAGTATATATAATCTGTAAATAATTTATTAAACTAAAATTTTTTCTTCTAACAAATGTGAATTTTGCATATATTGTATGATAAATTATAATCTATTAGACAAAGGTACCTACATGTATCGTATACTGAGCTTATGGCCCCTAAGAAACTTGAACTCTATTTGATTCTTAAGTTGTGATTGTAGGTTAATTCACTACAAGAAAATCTGAAAATAGCAACGGAAATGATTCCGTTGCTAAATTAGCAACGGAAAGCCAATTCCGTTGCTATTTAGCAACGGAAAATAATTTCCGTTGCTAAAATTGGTTAAATTTTGTAGATTTAGCAACGAAAATATTTTTGGTTATCTTTCGTTGCTAAAAGTGGAGGGAATTTTTGGCGCCAAAATTCAGCAACGAAAATTAGCAACAGAATCACTATTCCGTTGCTAATTAAGGCGCCAATAGATGGCGGAAAAAAATTGGAACGAAAAATAGCAACGGAATATTTTTTCCGTTGCTAATTTAGCAACGGAATTAAATTTCCGTTGCTATTTTAGCAACGGAACATAATTCGGTTGCTAAATAGCAACGGAATTTTTTTCGGTTGCTAAAAATAGCAACCGAAATATATTTCCGTTGCTAAATAGCAACCGAATTTATTTCGGTTGCTAAAATAGCAACCGAATTAATTTTCGGTTGCTAAAATAGCAACGGAATTTATTTCGGTTGCTAAAATAGCAACCGAAATAGAATTCCGTTGCTAAATAGCAACGAAATATTTTTCGGTTGCTAAATTAGCAACCGAAATAGAATTCCGTTGCTAAATAGCAACCGAATTTATTTCGGTTGCTAAAAGAGCAACGGAATTTCATTTCCGTTGCTAAATTTTGTATATGAATACATATGGATATGTATATATATGTATATACACACATATACATACATATGCATATGTATATGTATACATACATATGTATATGTATGTATATATATGTGCATATATACACATACATATGCATATACAAATATACATACATACATGCATACATCCATGTATGTATCTATATACATACTTATACATATAAATATGTATTTATGTATATATATGTATGTACATATATACATATGCATATACATATACATACATATTCATATATATATATCCGTATGTGCTTGTATGTGCATACATACATACATATGGATATGTATGTACATACATATGTATACATATGGATATGTATATATATGTATGTACATATATATAAATACATGTACATATGTATGTATGCATAAATACATGTATATGTATGTGCATATATACACATACATGTACATATGTATGTATGCATAAATGCATGTGTATGTATGTGCATATATTAAAATGTGATATAACATTAGTGAATATTAGTGAATTCTTCTCTAATATTAAAATGTGTTAAATTCTTCTCTTCTAATTATTAAAATGTGATATAACATTAGTGAATATTATCTTTAAGTTTTTGATTTTATAATTTAAACTAAAATATATTTTATTAATAAATAAGGAATTAAAGTAAATAAATGTATATAATAAAAAGAAAAGAAGAGAACACATATATATATATATATATATATATATATATATATATATATATATATAGATATTTTGGGGGGAAAGTTTTCTTGAAGTCCCATGAAATGTCTAATATCAAAAAAAAAAGGAGGAGAGAAGAGTGGATCGGGAAAAGAAGCAGGGGAGATCGGAGGAAGGAGCGCCGATTAACGACGCAGGCTACCGGCCCACCGCCGTTCGCTCCAGTTGCTGGCCACTAGCGAAACACCAGTCCGTCTGCTAACGTCGTCACAGTGTCCCCTTTACGTTTGCCGTTCTTCTCTCCATCTGCCTTAGCTTCTTCCCTTTTCTCCGGCGAAGTGAGTTGGCTGACGGAGACACAAATAAGGCCGGTGAGTTCCCCTCAGCGAGGAGTTCCTTTTCGCCATCCTCCTCTCCCTTCCCATCGCCGGTAACGTATAGATCGGAGAAAGAAAGTCTCCGACGGTTTTTGTTAGATCCTGGCCATGAATGGAGTCCTTTGAGCGCGTGACCACTGCCGGTGGACTCCCCTCAACGTCATCCAACTCCTGGTGGTTTTGGTCTTGCACCGGTGAGGCTCCGGTCACCGGTCCGGCGAAGTTCCAGCGCTTGTCCGGCGAGCACAATAATGGACAGAATTCATGGAGTTTCTACTAAAGATAAGTAATCATCCTTAAGCGATCTGGCAAGGTATTCCTAATTTTGAAGTTCAAATTTACAATTTGTTTTCGCTTTTTCGTTTTTTATTGATAATATTAGTGTCTTTCCGATTCTTTTGGTTATTAGATATGTTTTTAGGTATTGTGTGTCTTTTTGGAGTGGTTTCTACTTAGGATCTCCTCGTTTAGTGCTTGATTAATTGATACTTAAAGGTCTCAAGATTAAAGAATTGTTCAATTTTTTACTCGGTGAGGAGTGCTAGAAGCTGGATTAGCTTTTGAGGAAAATTTTGATTTCCACGTTAATTTCATGGACAATGCTCCTTTTATGAGTTTTGAAACAAAAGTGAACTGATGGGAAATTTTGTTTACAACAGGGTACCTTTGCTTCAGAGCATATTAACTCTTTGCATTCTGTGAATGTCATGCTCGTGTCTGATAATGGCTGTGGAAACGTTCTTGGGGATAATCAGCATTATACCTTGATTGGAACATTGTAAGTTCTTCAATTGACTACATATTCTGAATTAAGAAAGTTGTAATAACTAAATGAATATTAAAATCTTTGTGATTTTACTCATTATGCTGAAAAAAAAACAAATCGAGTACCATTCTTGCATTGATACTTGTATCTCCTTTATGCAAAGCACCTTCTTGGACTGAATTGTTTTATAACAAGGTTTCTTTTCCTGGATGCTGTTCTTATTTTCGTCGCACGTTGGCAGATTTTTGTATTTCGTCGCACAATGGATCTATAACACACCAGTCCATTCTGATCCAGAGGCAAAGTTGAGGCAGCTATTGGTTGAGCTGGGCAATGAAAACAAAATACTAGGAATCCAGGTCTGCACCTATATTGAACTATTTATATGACAACATGTTAATCTAAATGGCCTCTCTCTATTTTATGTAGCATAGTATCAAAATTTATGTAATCAAAGAGAGCTGTTGTTCTGTAACAAGAAAAATGAAAATTTTTAGTACTTTTAGTGGCCAGCTTCAACGATTTGGCACTGCCTTTTTGAGTCTGTGCGGTTTCCTTTTAAGATACTCACATTTAATGAAACTAATGATTGAAAGTTAAAGAAAATTTAGAATGCAAGATCAGATACCTGAACCTATTTTGGATGTTTGCTTAATAGAGAAAGGGGTTATTGTGAACCATTTGAGGTGTAAATTATGCTAGCTGAAGCTGGGATGATTGGCTGGTGATATTATTTTTTAGTAATATTAACTTGCTATTGCTTCAATATTGCTTTTATATTGGCTGATTGCTGTAAGTGATCTTAAAATTGGTTCTTAGCTGAGCTTCACATATGAACATCAGGATCAAATTTATATTCTTAGCTGATTGCTATGGTCAGAGTGTTGTTTTCTTATTTTCTTTTGGATAGGAATGAACAAATAACTTGGCGATGCTTCTTGAAGGAGTCTTTTTTATTAGTTGTTCTAATAATGCGCTTATATGAAACAGCATGCCTCCGGTAAGAAATTTCAGGACATCCTACAAGAGGCAATTGTTGAACCCTTGAATGTTGAAGGGGAGCTGTACGTTGGAATCCCTCCAGGTTTATCAACCATCTCAGCATTAATCTCCTGCTATGCACTTTTAAATGCTACTCAAGCTTGTAAACACAGATGAATTCTAATATTTTATTAAATTTGATTAAAAAGAATCAAAGCAACAATGTGCTCTTCAGTCTATTTTCTGGTTGGGATACTATTGCATTTCTGTCTAAATTTGGCAAACTATCATGACATTTCTCCACATACTTATAATAATAACCCATTGCTTGTTTGTAAATTTAAGAATCATTTACTATGTTTTTCGCTTATATTAGGTCTCAAGAGTATTGAAGATGCATAAAAATATATGTTTACACACACACACACTTAATTGAGGTTTTTTTTAGATTAAGACCTACATAAATAAAATTACTTATTTAATGCCTTAGATGGTTTATTTAAGTTTCAATATTTTATGTATTTTGTGAGATTAATTATTAGTAATAATAGTAGTGATGGAATAGCGACGAAAAAAGCGTCACAAATTTTTTATACTAGTTGCTGAATTTAGCAACGGAATTCAACTTCGGTTGCTAAATTTAGCAACGGAAAAATATTATCCGTTGCTAAATTAGCAACGAAATTTGAATTCGGTTGCTAAATTTAGCAACGGAATTTGAATTCGGTTGCTAATTTTGACCAATTTACCAAATGTTAGTGGTTAGATTTAGCAACGGAATTTAATTTCCGTTGCTAAATTAGCAACGGAATCAACTTTCCGTTGCTAAAAATACCAACCGCCAAATTAGCAACCGAAATTTCCGTTGCTATTTTTGATTAGCAACGGAAATTGACATTTTCCGTTGCTAATTTCCGTTGCTAAATTGCAATTTTCTTGTAGTGATTGTTGGTACTGAATGATATTTAAAGTGTAGGTTTAGCTTGAAGCAAATTAATTGAAAATAGGTAAATTAATAACTCCAGGGTTAAGCCAAGGTGGGAATTAAATTGATAGAATATTAGTTATGTTTTTGGCAAGAATATGCATTGTGAGTTACAAAGTTAAGTATAAAAACTCTTTGCAGGAAAATGGGAATTCTTATCAACCCGGCTGAGCTGATAATTATTCTAAACGGGCTATTGAGATTTAGTCGGGTCCCTTTTTCTTTATTTCTTTCAAGTTACTTAAGTTTTAGCTTTTAATTTTCTAATATTAATTACATGCTTTCCATGTTACATTGATGAATTGTTAACTTATTCTTACTCTGAAATATTGATCTTATTGGAAGCTTTACCTCTCGATCCTAGCAAGCGTGAGTGTTTAGTTGATTACACTCTCTAATGATTTTGGTAATAACACACACACACACACACACACACACACACACACACACACACACACACACACATATATATATATATATATATATATATACCCATTTATATCTTTCCTAATTGGACTTCTAAATTTTTGTAAATAAGTCACTACAATAGGGTCAAGTCTATAAGTCCATTGCCAAATGGTTAAGTATGACCTAGCAATTTTGTGGTTACTTTTGTGACACATTAGTGTCTTCTAAAATTGGTGTATTAGACCTTCTAAAAGATGAGTTTGAGGTTAATAACTCTTCTATTTGACACTTTTTAAGGGTGTCTTTTGCTCTATATCGGGTTCCCAATTAAATAAGCATTGTAGCCTATATACATTTATATATTTATATCTGAGTATTACTTGTGTATCGCCATGTGGAATCAAGTGCAAATACTCTTAATTTATGAACATTTCACTTCTATTTTAAAGCTTATAATATACTTTATTTAAAATCCCTTATTTACCACCTTAGACAATAAAAAGAAACTTGATAATGTTTTGCTCTTTATTATTTCTATTATAATCTATTACTACTCCATTTAGGTTTCACTAATGTTCTTAAATGCCGAATAACTTCTATATTCGGGATATATCCCATTATCTGCTGAATTATGCTCTATGAGTGTTTGATGATCTATAAGTTATTTTCTATTAATGTTATTCATGTTATAGTTTTGTTATTATCGAGTGTAACCGTAACACATGTTAAGTTTTACACTTAATGTTAACTTTACTTCTGTGCAGGTGGTTACTTGCTTGAGACAGAGTGCAAAGTTTGGACAACTGGAACTGACAAACTTAGAATCACACCTGTACCCTCTTGAGGGGTATTAGGGCATGACATATATGCTAGATATTAGGACAACTCAAAAATAGAATCTTAAGATCTAGAGTAGTTTTTTTAGAAAGAAAACTTAGGTGTTTTGCTTATTCATAACTGAGTTATGTGTTATTTGTTTGGAGTATTTGACTATGAGAATAGGGGGAGGATTAGTTTTCCCTTTGCATATTTTATTTGATTTATGTCATATTGTCTTCAATCTTAATATATTGCTAAATTATTATTCAGTATTTAAATTATTTCTACTTATTTTTGTATTACTCAATTTCATTCTTTTATCATTTGGTGCTTCTTTGTATTAAACTTACAACTTTTAACAAAAACGACCGCCCAAATAACAATTAATCTCCATACAAAACCTTTCATAACTCGATCCCTTAGGTACGATAATTGTACTGTAAGAAAAAGGATTTTCAACAAAGGGAAATCCGATCATTAAAAGGCTAAATCTGATCATTAAAGGTCTATAACAATAAAAAAATCGATCATTGCCTGTCATTAGAAGCCCCTTTATTAATAATATAGAAGACTGGATTTGAATCCGGTCATTAAAAGAATTAACGATTGAAAGTTTTATAGTCGTTAAATATTATGTTTTAGCGACATAGTTTCCCTTTGTTAATTGTGTTACACTTTTAAAGAAGGGAAAAATCCGATCATTAAAAACACCCTTTAGTGACTGAATTTTCCCTTCACTAATTATATTAACTTTTAATGAAGGGAATTTTGGTTGTTAAAAATTCCTTTTAGCGATTGAATTTTCCCTACATTGATTGCGTTCACTTTTAACTAAAGGAGTTCCTATCGCTAATATTAATTTTTAAAAGTAATTAAAATTTTCCATTGGTTAATAGGAATAATTTTATTTAAATCTTACCAACACATATCATTCACATATATATACATATAAAAATATAACAAATATTGACATTGCATAGATCAAAAGAGAAAAGCTAAAAAATATCCTTACATTTCTAAATTGTATAGTAAATACAAAATCAAACTTATGAGTAATAGAACTAAGATACCTCTATAACTACATACAAAATAGAACTTTTTGTGTTTAATTTCAGTATTAAGTAACATAACTAAGATTTCTGCACCTCATCTAACTTTCAAAACCTACCAATCCTTTTAAAGATTTTAAATTAATTCCCTTATCTATTACCCTTACCTGATAAAAGAATTCATGCCTTGGTAAGAAAACATTCAATAGGGAAATTATATTTACAAGATTCAATTTTAATAAGAAAGTGCATATCCCAAAAGCATAATCATGCTGTGGTAAAAAAACATTTAATAGGGAACACTTTCTGGTTTAACAAAGATAATCAGGGTAAATTCTACGGAACTTTAAAAGCCACTTATACATAATTCTATATGTAACCAAATGGAAGCACTATGCATGATACTATTGAACTTCTAATGTTAAGACGTACACATACACATAATCCCACAACACTATAATCAAAGGTTGTATAACTACATTCAATGTCAATAGTGATTCAAAATGTACCAAATGGATAAAACTATGATCATCAACATAAGCAAATTAAATAAAAACTACCATTCAGTTTTGAATTATCCCTGATTAGAACGGCCAACCCATGTTTAAACATAAAAATAGTAGCATTATATTTCAACATAACAACTCTCAGCAATGATTTTTTTTTTAAATCAACTTAAATTGACTACATTCCATATGGCTAGAACTGAATAAAGTTCAAAGAGATAAGAAATTGTTAGTTGTTTTTGCTACCTCAAATTTTCAGCACAAAATTACAAGGAAATGAAGGAGAAAATAAAGAGAGAAGAACTAGGAAATTAACATGCAGACCTTCAATATCAAATTTGTTTTCTTCTAGTGCAAATAAAAATGATAAATAATATCATCATACATTCAGTAATGCACCTCGTATAGTACAATATGCTAATAGATGGACATAAAAAGATCTTAGCTTACCACTAAACAAGGTCTTTGAGACCTATATGATTTACAAGTCTTGGAAAACTGCATCTATAAAGTTGTTGAGATCTATAATGAGGTTATTGTGAGGAAAATATGCATAAATTTAAAAAATAAAGAAGAAAAAACTTCAAAATAACCAAAAAAGAACTTTTTGCTTTAGCATCACAAGTGATCGATGTCTAGCAAGTATAGATCGACTAGTAATATAGGAAAATATAGATTAAAACCCCTAATATTGAACCCAAGGAAAATTGTGTAAGCGCAAAAAGATTTTAGATTTTTAGAATGAAAATTTATGTGTAAAGAAGGAAAGAAATCCCAAATTTGTAATGATGAAAAGAGAATTAAACTAAAAATAAAGACTCAAATAACTCAAAGGATAAAATCAATGCAATTAAACTGAAACTTAAATAAACAAGACTAGGCTTAAACAATGCAATTAGTAAACTTTGGTAAAAATCAATAATAAAAAATAACTTATGCTAAAGGACTATCCACCTTAACTAATATTGCAATGACTTAATTTCAAAACAACACAAGTACTTATGGAAAAACTAGATACAGAAAGCTAGATATCTTAGTCAAGAATATCATTCTAAGCATTAAACCTTATTGTTAGGAATAATTCAATACTTAGTATAAAAATCTAGTTTAATACTTCTGGATATTCATTAAATCCTCTTTCATGTAAACTTAAATCCAACCTATTCTTAGTTCAACTTTTTTGAGTATTAATCCACTTTTACCAATACATAATAATATATAAATTAGAAAATAATCATGCATTAACATTAATGAACTAATTAAAGAATATACATATCATAGATCATACTTTAATCAATCATTAACTATTAATAAATAAATTAATAATCAATCTTAATACAATCAAAGATAAGAATTTGCTCAAAACTAAGAAATAATCAAACTTGTATTGAATTAAGCACAAACTAAGTCATTACAATAAAAGCTTAAGGGTTTAAGTATCCTTTAGTAAAAGTAAAGATAAATTCTCACTCTTGATCTTAAAAACTGAACAAAATAAATAAAGATGTTACAAACTCCCTTGATAATTCTGCAGAACCCCAAGCACAACTTCAAAACTCTAAGCTTTTGTCTTTTGAATACTAAAATAAAACTAACATGAAACTAAAAGAATAAAAATTCGTAATTAAAAATGGCTCTCAAAGTCTTGGTGTCTTCAGCCCTCTTTATAGTCTCCAAGAGAAGAATTTTATGTGCCTTGTGACTTCCTAAACTGAGTTGCAAAAGAGTTTCTACTAAATAGGAAGTCTTTTATCAATAAAACGTATCACACACTCAGGAGAGTGGCCTTCATCACTTGGCTGAGTGATTGAATTCTTAGGAGAGTGCTTTACATGCTCGACAGAGTTGTTATTTCCAGGAGTGAGTGTGTCTTGGCCTTTGGGTGAGTGACTAAAACAATCAAGAGAGTATCAAAGTGCTCGAGAGAGTGATAAAATCACTCAGCTAAGTGACTTCTTGCTGCTCTACACGATTCAATTGCCAATTTTCCCAAAATTATAGCTTTGCCCCCTTAACTTCTCTTTTCTTCAATTTAACCCTTTTTCTTTTTCATTTAGCATTGAAAAACACCAAAACTAACAATTAAAGCTAAAAACATACAAATTAACTAATTAAACCTAAAATCAACTAAATTAATAATAAATTAACTAAATTAAACATATAAAAATACATTAAAAATATAGTATAATACACAATTATCAATAAGTATTGAGAAGTTGTAAATTTAACTTTTTTTTTCACATGCTGAGTTAAATTATATCAAAATAAAAACTAGGCATGTTGGATATTACCAATCCCATTGACAGAATAAGTAAAAATTATCATCGTTTAGCTATTGACGTTAATAAATGTAATATCAATACAAAGTCACCTATAAGGACATAGGCGATATTTTGATGACTTTTATCATTTACAAACTGAACATGAGTTAATCTAGCTTTATACTTCATTGTCAGTTCGTGCTTTATGCCAGTATTTAGAGGCACATATATTTTCTAGCTTTATCGAACTCATAACTTAAGAACATAGATTTTCACTTTAAGATAAAAAGCATCTATGTTATCGAGAAATAAAAATGCATAATAGATATCACAATTATAGTAAGATTGTTGAGTATTAAATTGGAAAGATAACAATAATTATACTTTAAAGCATATGAAAAAATAAACAAACAAAATGAAAAAGATAAATCTGACAATCATATTCAAGCTCACAAATTCATCATAACTACTTTAAACACACATTATGCCTTACAATTTCAGACTATATTGCAAAAAAGCCACACACATATTCAAATTGCTAGCGAAAGAAAGATTTTGCATTTTATGAGCACACAGAAATAGAGATAGCAACACTTTCAATTATGCTTTTCTTCATAATTATCATTTTCTTGTTCTCCATTTCAACAAAAAGGGAATTGAAGAAAGTATAACTTGTACCAAGCATGCCCTTATCAATCAAGATTATTACGTGGCAAAAATAACGGAGAAAATTTACATATTATTTAATAATCTCAGTATCTTAAACTAAGATAAACATTAAATTCACTTAAAAAAAGAAGAAAAGAAAAAGATAACCTTTAAATTTGACAACTTTTGATAGGGTTAAGTAATCCTAAGTCCCTTCTAACGCTTTTCTGATCTTTAAATTTATCTCTCCATCTAAGTTTGCAATCTCCCAGAACTAGATAACAAATAAATAAATAATACAAACTATTAGTAGATCACTTTTGTTTTCCAAAGACAACAATGAAAATAAGGCTATAATAGCAACAACAAATATGTTAATCATTTGCACAGGGAATCAGATAAGTCAAACCTCAATATAACAGACACCATCAAGATTTATAGAAGCAAGGAAAAGAAAATTTGTATGAAAGAATCCATCCTACATTATCTGCAGCCGCATAAATATCAATTTCAGTATATTAAAGGAATGTCAAGGAAATCTAGCATCAATAATGACAATCATTGCGTGATGACTATAATTATTAGAAAAATACAAAATAATAGAAAAATTATAAATTATAAAATACAAAATAATGTATCTACAGAGATCACAAGGAAAGATGAAAGTTTGAAGAAAAATACAAAAATAATAGATAAATTATAAATTGAGGACCCATAAAAGACAAGGTAGTTGCCTTTCTTTATCATGTAAATATCAAATAGTAAATTTTTAAAAAACAACAATTATCAAACACAACTTTATAGCAAAAACTTAAAAAATTCTGAAAATACTAATAAGAGAAATGATAAATAATTAAATAAAGATTTGATCAAGAATAGAATAACAAGGATGAATAATATGAGACCTTGGATCGTAAGTCTAATACAAAAACTTGCTTAATATTCACAAATTACATAATCCAAATCTAGAAGTAAAGCACAAAAAAGAGTGGCATTGTCAAATGAGCTAAAATTTAATCATTGCATACAATAGAAAAGCCAACGAAAAAAATAGATAAAAACGGCCCAAAATTCAAATAAAAACATATATAAAACAAGTAAAAGTCTTCATTTGGAAATGCCACACAACTACTAAAATAGAAATTAATTAGGCAAAAAATGTATAATATGTCCAACGCATCATAGCGAATAACAAATTTATGTAATATAAAGAAACAATGCATTACAATAACTGAATACACTGTTTCAAGATTCACAACCAATGATCTAAAGGATCTTAATGCCTAGCACAACTATTTTAGATCTCAGAAGCTTAAATGAAAATTTGTTGAGAGTTACAAAATTGAAATATCACTATAATAATGCATCTGCCAGTGCAAGTGCCTCAGCATTTTCCCCTACAATCAGAGATGATGTCCGGCGTACATTAAAAATACCATGAATTTATCTAAAAATGTAGATAAGTGGAAGATAAAAGAGAGAAACAGCAAGTAACAAATGCGACTTTGAAATGAAAAAAAAAATTAAAATACTCAAAAGAAAAACCCAAGAAATTTAGTAGGGGTTAGATTTCAAAAAAATGAGAACCAAATAAAACAAAATTGCTTACCATTTTACTAGATCAATTAGCACAACAAATTCCCAAATCCTTAGAATAGCTTAGAGTTAGTTCTTTAATCACGAAGAAATGCCCTATTTTCCTATTTGACTAGAAAAAGATTGGAAATAAAGTGATATTCAGTCAGTATCAAAAGAGAAAAAAGGTTTTTTCAATTTCTCACTTGCAATCGCCAACAACACAGTGCCCCAAATCGATTAAAGCAGTGAAAATTAAACTTGACCTTGCAAAATCAATTAAAGTGAAATAGCCAAGCGAGGTGGATAGCCAAACAGGTAGCTATCGAAGCTTCTACCATTTTTATTAGGTTTAGATTTTGCATTTTGGAAGATAGAATAGAACTGGCTTTGCATTTTGGAAGATCTTTTCACCTTTTAGTATTTTGTGCTTTATTTTTTTAAAGGTAAATAATTTTGTGTACCGCCAATTTTATTTAAGGTAATAAGGACCGAATTTATAGTTTTTCAACTATTGGGTTTAAACTCATTAAATAGTATTAAAGTTCAAAATCTAACAACCGAATTAAATTCCTTTTGCTATTTATATATTTTTACGAACGAATTTTCTTCCCTTCATTAAATTTTGGTCCTTAAAAATCAATTTTCTTGCAGTGTTTAAGAGTGTTAACCATGTATCCCACTTTATTACTCGCTAATATAGTATACTTACTAGAGAATTATCAAGCTTTTGGCACTATTTCCAAGGATCAACTTACTTTTTTGAGTCTTTGTGTGTAGTATTACTTTGGGCATTATTCTTACTTTTATTTTTATTGTTCGTTTCAAATGCATTGGTGCTTGACACAGTTGAATCTGGGCCTACTTGTTAAGCTTGATCCAAAAATTTAAAGGACCTTTCACTTGGGAAGACACACTAATATAGGAAATATGAATCTTGAAGACATAGAGCAACCAAATAATCAAATTCCATAGCCTTAGGATGTTGCTATTTGTAATGGTGGGAGTGTGCAGCAAAACACAAATAGACTTTTGGCATAAAATGTGGCTTTGTTATATAAATGTGATATTTGTTTCTTCACTTTTGATGTGATAAACTTATGATTTATTTTGTATTTTGTATTTTCTTTTCCTATTTATGGATGTCTTTAAAGAAACTAGTCAATTGCATGGTTATCTAAGTAAGTATTGTTTGAGCTATTGCATGTTTGTCATTGCATATGTATTTACAAATCTCAAATATGAGAACAATCCCATATACCTTTTTATGCAACAAACTAGCATGTATTTGATGTGCTAATTGTAGTGCCACCTTTTTACTTGTTATCTCTTTGTAATGCTAGAAAAGGCAAAAATACTTGCCTCTAATTTGTTATGATACATTTAGGTCTAGTGGAACAATTGGATTTTCAAATGGGTACAATAAGAACACGAAGGCAAGTGTGTTGGTTGCTACTTGTGAGGAATGATGAAGATCGTAAAGTTCTATATTTTTTTGGTAGCATATTATATAAAAGTTTGTTAGTAGCAATATTTAGTTTGAATTATTTTTTTCTAAGTACTTCTAATGTACTACATAATTTAATATACATCTATGATATTTTATTTTTTAAATTAATAGTATTGGAGAATTTTTATTAATATAAAGTAAATTTTGGATGTAGTAATAATAATAATAATAATAATAATAATAATAATAATAATAATAATAATAATAATAATAAAATTGGGAATAATATTAAATTAATTCTACAATATTCTTAGTGACAGAATGGCGAGTAGTATTTTGTCGCTAATATAAAAAAGGAATGTGTTTTTGTGACTGATGGTAGAATTTAGCGATGAAAAATTCGGTCGCTAATATTTTTTATTTTAAGGGC
The DNA here is from genome assembly GCA_037975025.1 of Excoecaria agallocha. NCBI lineage: Eukaryota > Viridiplantae > Streptophyta > Magnoliopsida > Malpighiales > Euphorbiaceae > Excoecaria > Excoecaria agallocha. The sequence goes on from CM075808.1 coordinate 78,779,787, forward strand.
AATTGATTTTAGGGGTTAATTAGCAACAGATATTTTTGTTATAGTGACGGATTTTTCATTGCTATGTATAGTGACCGTTTTTACTTTTGGTCGCTAAATATGCCAACGATTGTCAAATTGCGACATTTGGTTGTTTAGTCGTTATAAGGAAATAGCGATGGAATTTCTTAAATTAGTGATAGAATTTGCCGTCGCTAAATCCTAAATGTTTTTCACGTAGTTGTTAGGCACAATATGACAATTGTAAGGATATATGACATGATTGTTAGGAATATGTGATAGCTATAACTTAATTTCTATAGGGGCAATATCTAATCTGTGTATTTCACATAGTTGTTATGTCGATTGTGATAACCGTGACCTTTATCATGACTCAATGCTTATAAATAGGGGTGCGTTGCATTGTCTTACACCATTTTCAATTTTTTCTTCTTTGCTCACTGCCTTTTTTTTATTATGTTATTCTTTCCTTCCTTTGTGCATTCTTTGAGTTGATTTTTTGAGTTTTCCATGTTCCATCACATCCAAGTAGTTAAATTTCCTTCTTAATTTATTTTCGCGTCCATAATATTCATGATTCCTCTTAGAGTACATTTAAAACATCTTTAACTATGTTTTTGGATTTTTGTTCTTTTCTCTGGGATATTTGTTTGCAATTTATGAATTTTATAGCTAATTTTAGAGTTTTTGGTTATGTTTGTGCTACATTGATGCTCTTATATTTCTCTAATCTTTGTATTTACCACTTGTTCGATAAAATGCCTCAATGAGCTTCTCTATGTTATTATTAAGTTTTACAAGAATTTTTGGCCATTAAATTGCTTCCTTTTGATTGTATAGATATATATTCCATATGATTCTCATCACTAAATTTTACATGAGTTGTTTTGCCACACATTTACTAGGTTTCATGTATATTTGCTATTGGGTTATGTTTCTTATTTTTTGGTCATTACACTCTTGGTGATCCTTTATATGCTTTATTTTCTACCATTCCATCTATGATACCTATTTTGTATGTGTTCCATTTGCTTCTTCTTGTTGTTACTTACCTTCCTTCCACATGTTTCAACCACTATGCGTGAGGCCCCAATTATGACCCTTGTTAAAATGCAAGATTAAATAATGTTATATTGATTAAGATCAAATTAAATATGTGATATGGGTATTTAAGTTATGAGGCATGTGATAATTTAATTGTATTATACGAATTGAGTGTAAAATTACTTAGCATAAAATTTATTAAGAGTGCAATTGAAGTATGAAAAATAAATGTGGGGTTAATTTGTAAAAGTGGCACATTTGGGGTAATATTTAAAAAGTTAGAAATAAAGTGGGGTTAATGATATATGAGATTAAAAGTAGGGGGGTAGCTTTATTTGATGCAAAAAGGTGAAGGATCAAAAAGGAGACTTTTCCTTCCCTTTTAAAAAGGCAAAATCTGTGATTTAGGAGAGAGAAATATCAGATTGGGGGTTCTTGAGAGGGGGACGGCATTTTCTCTCTCTTCACCTCTCTTTTCTCTTTTCCTCTCTTAAGAAAATTCACCCTATTCATCTCATTAATTTCTAAGGGAAAAATCTATTGAATAAGAGTTGAATTAGAGGTTTTTCAAAGGGAATTTGTCAAGGTAAGAGATTCAATTTTTCATTTAATTTCTTCTTATTTCTTAAAGAAAAAATGAGTGTCAATGGAAAAAGGGAATTTGGATTTAATGCATGAGTGCATGAATTTATGTAGAAGAAGAAGAAGTGAGAAAGAAAGATAGAGGAAAGGAGGTGGTAAAAGTTTGAAACATCAAGGTGGATTTCGGCCATGGTATGGGAAATCACTTGTTTTCTTTGTATGAGTGTGAATAATGAAGAGAGACATGAATTAGGGTAAGAGATTAAGAACAAAGGAACCCAAACTATATTTTAATGGCTTTAAACAAGGACAACTATAGAAAAGACTTGAAGGACTTGCTATAATTTTTGTATAACTTGGGTTACAAAACTCTAATTGAGTTCATTCCAATTGGTAATCTTAAATAAGACCTATACCTACATTTTTGTAGAAGAACCCTAAGGTTGGTTGCCTATTTGTAGCTTTAAACTTTGATAAAAGCTAAAAGTGAATTTCAGTCAATGTTAGTGGATAGTTTGTGGTAACTTAGCATAATTGTTTGTATAGTTGTTCAATTGATATAAGGCCACTTTTTAGTTAAAATAGACTTATATGCCTACAATTTATATGCAGAAAGCATAAATTGATTCTATTTTGATGAATGTCAAAAGTTAACTTGAAACCAGAATAGTTGATAGTACTATTTTCAAAAATAGTTCTTACTATTTTTGCAATATCTTGAGATTTAGATATGATAATTGGATAATTCTAGTTGAGTTATAAAATAGAATCCCATATATACCTTTTCTATGAAGAAAGAAAAGTCTAAATATGCCTGTAAGCTTGCATAAACTTAATTTTAAAATCAGAATCCTGTGTTACCTACCAAAATTAACAGTCTTTAGTAATTTCCATTTATCTTGAGTTCTCAAAATGATATTGCAATGATTCTTAATGTTTTAGAAACTAGAAACATAGGAGAACAAAGTTGTAGAAGACCATTTTTTTTTGAAAAGTTTGTTTTGAAGGTCAAAAGTCGCTCAAAATTTGAACATGAAAACCAATTGTTGTCCTGTCACGACTCCGACAACTATCATGACTTGTGATAGTGTACTCTCTGTCACGACTCGGATAGAGGACACAAGTCATGACTCCCATCTATCTAGGTCGTGCTATCCATCCCATTTGACTCTCTTAAGCCTATAAATTTATTCTAAAGCATTTTTAGACCTTCCTAAACACTTTTAATGCATTAGAGGCATAAAAATAAAGGTTTTAAACAAGATTAACATGTGATATCCATGTCCCAAAGTGTTATAAAGCATATTTAAACCTTCCTAAACAATATAGAGCATATCTTGATGTAGAGACAATACATAATGAGGGATATATACATAAACCATTTGTTGATATCATGATGTAAAGTAATTGGCATTATCAAAGGTTGAAATGAGTACATAGAAATGGTAAGATAAGGTAAATTGGTATTTACCATACATATATGATTTCATGAATATGATATGATGATTATTTATCATGCTCATCTATTGTTATGTAAAATGCATAGTCACAAGGATAATATGAGCAAATTGTATAACTTGTTTATGAATTGTACATATATCTTATTGCACTAGAGAAAATATAGTTTTACAAGATTATGTACATGTGTAAATGGTATACTATAAGTACAGTCTTGATGTATGAAATGAACACGATTATAATATTGCCTGTAATAGAGCTCAAATATGGATAGATAGGCGCCTATAGGAAAAATTACAACTGCCACAGTTTGGCCCAATTGGGTCTAGAGTATAGTTGATCCCATTTGAATCATGAACAACCCCGTTTGGGTTGTTAGTCAACCCTATTTGGGTCTACTTGATCGATCTAGAGTATAGTTTGGCCCCGTTTGGGTCTACCGCTTTGATATCTTCGGATATCCACCATTTTGATACCCAAGTGTATCGATAGTTCCTGTTATCCATTGATAGAACTAAAGTAGGCTAATTCATATTTATAATACCGATCACAAATATCGAATCGAAGCTTTACTTGCTTTAATAATATTATTTGACCACATTATTGGTTTGATTATAGAAATAATGTCTCAATTGTAAATGTTCACATGAGTAATTGCTATTTATATGAATTATATATATTGGAATATCTGTTGTCCTATTTGCTTTAATGCTTATATACATGAGATATTGTTAGAGCTACAAATTTATTATTATTGATATGTTATGTTGCAATTGATACATAATGAATGTGTATGTTGATGACCGCTGTGAGTGGTCATCTATCATGAGTTATTTCCTCACTAAGCTTTATAGCTTAGCACAGGTTATTTGATCCTTGTAGGTTCAGTAGACAAGACTTTTGCTCAGGGACATTCTCTGCATCAAGAAGGGCTAACTCCAGATTGATAAGAATTGATGTAGGGTGATTTTGTATTATTACTTTTAAAAGTTTTGTATTATGGCTAATCAGCATATAAGGATGTATTTAATGTGTGTAAAGTGAATTGTAACCAACTTACAATATGACTAAGCAAGAACATGTGTGTATGTAGTACTTAAAGTTGCATGTACATAATATGCTATGCATGATGCTAAACATGATATGAAATATGTAAATAGTCAAAGTAGTACCCACATATTTATATGACACAGAATGATATGAGTAATGGTAACATGATGGCTATATGATTGATAATATACAGGCATGTTAGAATTGTACGGCATGGTTAATGGGACTAAATGGATGTGATTAATGGGTTAATAGTATGGGGGTGTTACACTATGTGCACTTTGACTAGCATAGTTTACCTTTCTATATTCTTTTAATTTGAGCTAACCGATGCATGTGAACAAGAGCTTATTTGTTGTTTCTTTATTTTTTCATTGAGTGATACATATATTTCTGTTAGCATATTTTCTACCTAATAGTTTTTATACATTTGGTCATAGTTGTTTATTTTGATAGTTATGGCACCGAAATGAACATGACAAGATCAGGCTTTGACATTAAGAATCTTTGGATCTTTATCTCATATTGCTAAGGCACGCAACACTTTTGTTCTAACACAACCATTAGTACACGTCCTAAATTGGGTTCTACATACGGATACACATGACACCACGCTTTCTAACAAATAGAGAAAACTCCATCCACATACTTGGATTTTGAGTTTTTCAGCCAACTAAGTGTATGGGAAGAGATTGAAGATATGATTAACAACATTAGTTAGATGGATTTCTTCACAAAAAAGACAGGGTGTACCTTGACATCACTAGAGACTTTTTGGCAATTGTTAAGTGTGCTATTGATGTTTAGAACAAGTAGGATTCAAGTTTGGTCACCCTTACCTTGAACAAAAAGGAATAGAAATTGACTTTCAACTAATTTAATGAAGCTTTGGGATTCTTATGGATTCGAAATGCTACATCTTGGAGATTGATCAGAATGTGAATTAGAGAATTACTTCTACCCCCACTTATTTGACCAAGTATGTCCTAAGCCAATCAAAGGGCCATCATTTTGCTAGCCATGCTCTTATCATCATTCATTAGTTCTTCTCATTGTCTTTCTATGGCTATATCAAATCCACCGATTGGGTAAATCAAGCTGAGTTATTATTTTTGGTATGCATGTATAGAGGGCCTATAGTTGAAAGGTGCATATTACTTATGAAAAAAGTGTAAGGAACTCTAAAGTAATCCAACAAAGACGAAAGATAACAATCGTTAGAATATGCACAATTTTGGCTAAGGCAGTTAGGTACCAAAACTAAGGTGTTGACATCAGACCTCTATAGGTTATTGATATGAAAATGCTTAAGAATATGAAGATTATGATATAAGACATAGAGCAAGAGTGTGGGATTTGACTTATAACTAAGGCATAGTATTTAAAACTTTTGGAGGGTAGACAAACTCCCTTGTGACCTGCACTACTATTTGAGGATGCAGATAAGGCTGGACCTTCTAATGCTTTTACGAAGTAGTTTTCCAGCAATTAAAACATCTTATGACTCAGGTGGAGATGCTTACTAACTGTCATATAAATACCGCTCACAAATGGTGCAAATTTTCAGCTATCTAGAGTGAGCTCAAGAGGATACGTAAAAATTTTTAGCAGGCTAGAGCATATGGAGGGATATGATGAGGAGTTATTGTATAGGTTTGAAAGAGTAGAGGCTTCTATTAACTTAATAGGCTAGGAGGTGAGTCATTACCACTAGAGTATTTTGGAGCATTTGTCACTACCACTTTCACCACAGTGACTATTGAGGGAGTCACTCATTAGATATTTTTGTGAATTCTCATTTTTTTAAGTTGCAAACAAGTTTTTATGTTGAGGACAACAAAAATTTTAGTTTGCAGTGGCAAATGCATACTATTCGGATGTTTCATATTTTAGGAAGAAATCATTTTTGTAATGATGACATTGCTAATTCTGATGATTTTTTTATTATTTTTGCTTATTGGTTGTTTTAGTACTTTTGGATGGTATTTTGGATAGTTGTATTTTACTTTCTAATTAGCTATAGTAGTAGTAGTACTTATGTTTATGCCATGCTATAATAGTAAATTCTGCTTTTTTGCTTATTCTTAATTGGAATTTATTTGAACTATTATTAATCCCATTCTTACTTAGTTCACCCTTAATTTTTCTTGTATTGAATGATTCTAGACTTTTGTTTAGAGTGTTGGTTTTAGATCTTATAAGTGAAAAGAGAGTAAATTGTACGTTTGATGTATTTTCTATTTAATTTGTGTCCAAACTTGAGTAATACATGCGAGTTCTAACAATTTTGCACATAAAGACCTAATTTGCAAATTAATTAAAAGCCAATGCATGTAGGGAATTGAATGAGAGTCATATTATAAATGCTAAAACCTTCCTCATTACCTTTAAGAGCAAACCAAATGGTCAAGACATTATTGGGGAAATGATTTATGCAGTCCTTCTTGGATCTTTAAATGACTTTTTCATACCCTTGGTTCATTTGTCCATTGCTAGCCCTATGAGTTGTAGTTTGTATGCTAAAGCACACTTGAGAATTTGTTGTTACACACATTATAACTTACCATATAACCTAAAAATGTTTTTGCTTCCCATATAAAAGAGTTGGCCAATCTAGGATGGAATGGGTTTTCATTTGAGGTTAAAAGGTTATGTTGTGTTCTTTCTTTCTTTTTATCTTCAAACTTAGGAAATCTAGATTATGGGGTTGATTTATGGGTGTAATGATAAATGGTTATTGTTTTATATTATAGGATAGTTTATCGATTGGCACAATATTTGGCTTCTTGTGAAAAAGTCTATGTTAAGCTAATTTTGAAAGTAAGATAGAATGAGAAGACCTAAGCATCTTAGAAATCTTTGTTGGGTAGATGATTTTTGCAAGTGAATTTGAAAAATAATGATTTAGATATTGTTAACTTTACAAACATACAAGTTTGGGGTACTTGGTTATGGTAGGAATAGTTTGCCATACATTTGATTAGAATATATGAAGAGTGTTGCATTTGTTTTAGTTCATGTATGTTAAGGACTCTACTAAGTTTTATATGAAAAAATAAACTTCTTTAGAAATTGGTTGAGTGTAATGGAGTTTGGGTAGTTTTATTTTTTGTCTAGCTTATGGCTACTTTTCTTTCAAAGACCTTATCATTTCTTGAAAGCCAATTACCTTAGCCTACCATTACAGCTGAAAATGTAGTACATTTTAATCATTGATTGTGTAACACCATGTATTAGAGCCACACACACACAACGACATTATTAATTATATTTTCCATGAATTACGTAATGAAATTGAATATGAAATCTCATTTTCACTTCTCTTATGCATCGCCTATTTTACCATTAAAAATACTATTCATTTAATAAAAATTTTGGTAGCATATATACTAACTGCACATCTAACTCACCCTCTTGCAAATTTCCAAATTTACACTCCTAATATCGATTCACCATCAACAATCACAACCTCCAATATATCCACATCATGTCAAAAACATCACAATTATCACATATCAACATATATATATATATATATATATATATATATATATATGTATGTATACTTTCCATTATCAACCATATGCATTAATCATTATATACAGTATACCAGAAGTTTTTACATAGATATTCCATAAATACATTATACATATACATGTCAATATCATAATAAACTATCTTTTCCATTTGCCTCGATTTGATTCTCTTAAACTTGTTCTTCCTCCATTGCTATCATGCTTTTTTTGAACCTACACGCAGTAAACCCTATGCACTAAGCATTTTCATGCCCAGTATTGGATATCCAACTAATAGATTTCACATATAGAAGTACACATGTATTCTTTTTTATCTAAGCTAACTTATTTATATATCCAATTAAATTCTGAACTCTATATATTCTATTATGTGAATATATACATAACTCATTCCTTTCTCTACACATCCCACATGTCTCGTTCCTATACCTCCTAGAAGGATATGAGAGTGCGACAACTCCAACAAGTTTATCCAATTAAATATTGTTCCCAAAATCTGATTAAATAGAATTTAATCGACCATCCTAAAGTCCTTATATTTATATGATTATATCACTAGAACTATTGTTTTTCACTCTAATGCAACTTCTATACTATGAGATATATACATGTAATATCAAAATTATTTGCAATGTATTTACATTAGATTACATTGCATTTTAAGTTGAACTTGTATACTTATACATTTTTTATGTTTTTAACAACTATACGTTACACAAATTATATACCCAAAAAATAAGACTTGAGCTTTCCTCTAGTGGCTTACAAATGTTGACTTGAAAAACCTGATACTCCACCTGTGTACCCACATGGGAAAAACACCCGTGCTGAGCAATGGCTCAACGAGGAGCATAATAATACTACTCGACTTTTGACACAGCCACAAGTATAAACAATGCTCCTCAACTTTTGTTGCAACCAAAGGTATAAACAATAATTAAAGTAAACTAAAATACAAACATCACCTAATAATAAAAACTTGTAATAACATTCATTTTGCATTTATATTAGATATGTATTAACTAACATGGCGATCCCACTAACAATAGCAATAACATGCACTAACATGTGATAAATTATTAAATCGTATGTATGATTATTAACAAGTCTCTTTATTACTATAGTTCAATTAGAAACACTTCTTGCTTGAATTCTCATTAATAGTGGATAATAGAACCAAAGATACCGGTATGGTATCAAACACTAAATATTGACCAAGCAGTACCAAACACTAGAGAAATATTAGTTTCATTTCACTGGATACCTAATATGTATCATAACACTAGATACCATTATAGTGTCAACACTAGTAGCTGCAATCACTATCCCTTATAGGCATACCTGCCTATCCATGACTATGTGATATTCAGGCACTCATTAAAGCTTTGATCACTTATTCCACACACTCATGTTCATATGGTCATTATTCACTTTAAAGCATGTAACAACATCTATATAACCATTTATGCTTAATTAAACTCAAACACTCAAGATACAAATTCAATAATATATGAAATAAGTTTATAACTAGTAATAGTATACAAAAGACATTTATGCACTCATAATTCACTTACATGTATTATATTACAGTTCATATTGTAACATTTAATTATCTATTTCATGTTAATTCTATCATATTCTAGCCTTACACATGTGTTTGTAAAGTTTTGTGAAATCTGAGAGAGTTTGGATGAGGTCTGAAAACTTTTTGGTGCATAAAACTTATTTATGTGCTGGAATAGGGGAGGTACATAACTAGATTGAACTCAATCCAGTCAGGTAGCTGTTATTCTATATGTAGGAAAAGCAAGCAATATGATTGGGTTAGATGTAATTTAGTCGAGTTGATGTGAAACTCAGATGACACGATTGGATTGGATGCAATCAAGTTGGGTAGGTTGTCTTCTATCTATACAGAATGCATCTTACACGACTGGAATAAAAACCCATCCAGTTAGGTAGATTTCAAACTGTCAATTCAGAATGCATCTTACATGACTTGAACAAATCTAGTCAAATAGACTTAAATATTGGGTTTTTTCAGAAGGCGACTTCTCATGTCTAATTTTTACTGGTATATTGACATAGTAAAATTGTTTTTAAGTGAAGCGTTCTTATAAGAAAATATTTTTCTATATCTTTAGTTTTCATAGCATCTAAAATTAAGTCATTCGGACATCTATAACAAAAGTTATCCCTAAAATAGCTTAGACTACTCTAATTGACAGGTCAACTACCATCACTCCAATTTGAGCTAAATTTTAATAGTCTTAGGAGAAAAATCAAAATTTGACTTCTCCAAACAAATTTTAGGTACTCTAGTTTATGATATAATTTAAATCACCCCATTTGGACCTTTACAATTTAAGATGTAATTAAAATAATTTCTACAGGTCCTATGGATCTTACACCAAAATTTAGTAAAATTTACCTTACTAACATTTTCCTCTACAATTTCTCCTATTATGCCTACTTTAACATCAATTTCACATCCTCATAGCATTTAGGTAATCAAAATCACATTCCAGCAACCAAAATAATAACATACTCATAAATATGACAATAACTCACATACGTTTCACTTCCAACCAAGAGCATATTTTTAGAGTGTGTTCTGTAAAGAAGATGAAGTGAAAAATTTGAGAATTTCTTGCTAAAGATGGTCAGCCAACCTTGCTCTTCCCATCATTTTTTTTACTTCATCTAATGCATACATTATTCTAGAAATGCTAAATGTTAAAAGCTTACCGGCCAAAATTTTTAATCCTTGACAAATTCTTTTTTAATCCCTCTTCTAACTTTTAATTACCAATCACATAAATTGTTGTTCCCTTTGTCAATCAAACTATAACAACATATTGTACATACATGTAAATCATAATTTGCACACTTTATCGAATACCCTCAACTTATGCATAAATACTGGTTATACCCCAATTATTCAGTTCATGCTCTCTTGCATTAAAACTAATGCTATTCACATGCTTAAACATGTTTTAATCCTACTAGGGTACATTTTGAGGACTTACCCCTCTATTTTTTAGACATCTATAATTAATTCTTTATTCTAATTATTCTATATCTAATATTTTAATTTGTCCTTATTAATTTTCTTTCTTCCTTATTTAGTGTAATAATTTCCATTTATCAACTATATTCATTATTTTTACATCTATGCCATAAGAATTCCAGTTTATTCCTTTACCTTCCTTATTTTTGTCAACTTTGCAATTTTAACCATAAATTTCCAATTTCTCACTAGAATAACCAATTCATCCTTAAAGTTCCATTTTATGGGCATAATTACTATTTTATCCCTCTTATGTACATTTCTTCATTTAATTACAATTTTTCCACTAAAAATATAATTTTAACATCTTATTTACTATTTTACTACTAGTTTCTCTATTTTATTATCAAATTATTATTTTACCTCTTATAGGCACCGTGAACCAAGGAAACATAGATCAGGGTTACCTGATAATAAGAAAATAGCATATTGCTCATAATAGGCTCGGAACTTAAAGCTTCGATTGTGAATTTTCCACTTTTTCTTAAAGATGTTTCATGATTTTTCAAGTATTTTCAAATATTACCAAGTGTTTTAACAAAATGTACATAAAACCCTAGTTTTGGACCTTTAGTGGTGGCAGATGGTCGTTTGTAACTTGAGGGATGCCTGTCTATGGGTCCCTTTCTCCTGCACAAGTTAAACCAAGGGCATTTTAGGAAATTTAGGATTTAGTGATAAGGGACGACTACCCCTCATTGAGGGATGCCCGTCTTTGGCTCAAAACCAATACTTTTCCACTTTTTTGGATTTTAAAAGAGAAAGTTTGATCAAAAAAGGATTTCTTTTAGATTTGGGGGATTTTATCTCCAGATTTGAGAAGATTTAAGTTAGAATTAAACTCAAACTCGTCCTTAGGTATAAATTCTTAAACCTAAGGTTTTCTTGGGGGGAATGATTATTTTTTAGAGCCACCTTTAGAGAAGAAGAAAATCTAATTTCTCTCTCTCTCTCTAAAAACCTTTTGCTCTATCAATCTTTGTTGAACACACACACCATTTATAAATGAATTTTACTTCTTTTTTGAGAGTCAGGGAGCACAATTCGGAGTAGAGATCTAGACTACATAATTCATAGAGTAAGAATACCTCCTGATTTAATTTGCATAGTCACATGACTCTTTAGTGCATATTGGTATGTTTTAATTGTTATACTTGAGTAATATGCATGTTTACATGAAGTATGATTCATTTTTGGATTGTTTCATATGATAGAGGCATGATAGTTCCTTTGATTCCTTCATTGTTGTATAAGTGAAGCTTTTATATTTCTCTTTTAATCCTGTAAATATGCTCTTTTTATTTATATTATGTATGATTCATTATTATAAACTGTTCCCAGTATGAGTTGGATCTTATAAATGCATATTTGAGGTTAGGAATTCATGTTGTGTGATTTTTTCGCATTTTTACTGCATTTTTCTAGTTGTTTTATTTTATCCATAAGTGACAGACGAAAAGACAGATCGATTGACAATCATTTGTCATTTGACGGATAAGACGTCTTTAGCTTGTCTATTTGTTCCATCCCTCGCTTCCTTTATGGCCTTCCCTCGCTCCCATTGTGGTCGTCCCTCACCCCTTTTGGCCATCATTAAGTGTATTTTGAGGAAATTTTACAAATATTTTAGGCTTTTATGTATCTTTGCACCATTTATTTATTTCTTATAATATTTATGCATTATTATATGTGATTTAGCCTCTATACAATATATTTATGTACCTGAATCTATTTTGTTTGTGTAAATAAGTCTGCGATTATTTTTATTGTGAACAGTAATTCATTGTTCATGTGTAATTTTTTAAGTAATTGATACCTTTATAGCTTTAGAGGGTTTATGGTTTTTTGCATGGGAAGTCGTGCTCATGAGTTGGTCACCATCTTTATTCCCTGGTCATCTCAATTATTTTATTTTATTTTATTCATTTATTATAGTTTTGTTTATTTGTTTATGTAATTTTTGCCATTATTTTTATTTTATTTTATTTTGGATGTATTATTTTTTTTGTGTTGTAATAGTTAGTGAAAAAGAATTTTTTCGCAAGATAAAATAAAAGACATCAAAATATTTTCTATCAAATAAATTGAATTTTCTTCCAAAATATGGACCAATGCCCAATTTTTTAACCCAAATTTACATAATGTAATAAAAGAGATTTTTGTAAATATGCATGAGGGAACTAACGTTCCTAAATTAATCAATAGCTTATTTTATGTATGTATATTGATCTAGTTTTATATATGACTATTATTTTTTGGATGATTTACCTCTTTAATAATTTTTAAGTAGGATTTTATTTATTTATCGCTTTTTGTTTGATTGGGACATTTTAAATTCTACCACCTGAATTGTGTGAGAGAGGAGAGGAAATTGATTTTAAAACTCAATTATAAGTCAACACCTAACCAAAATGCCTAATAAGAGTGATATCCCATATACTAATCTCTGTTTGGGCATCAAAAGGTGGAGATTCCTTTCCCAATGCTCTGTTAGGTGGTGACTCCCTGACACTTACCTCTTTTGGACCCATTAGTAAATGAAATTATGAGTTGACCACCAACAATAAATTAGGCTTGATCCTTTTTAATTAAGAAGTGGCCAATTTATGAGTCAAGTAAGCCTCCTCTAATCTCGGGCCCTAAAAGTGGGCCTTCGAGAGCAAACTCGAAAGCAAGCGACGGCTCTGGTGTGTGACACAGTGGCAACTCCATTGGGGACCAAAGAGAACTTACTTCAAAAAGTGTTTTGGTTAAGTTATTTATAATTGGTTTTTATTCATTATCCTACCTCCTTTCTAAATTATATTTCTCGTATTCATGTTTAAGCCTTAAAATTAAGTTAGGCATCTCTTTTTAGCCCCGATGGTATCTTAAAGCATGCCCTACATTCACTCAATGTAGGGAGGTGTGAAGGAGTCTCACTAGCCCAAGTCCAATACCAAATGGTATATAAAATGCTGACCCATCGATCTTTATATCCATGATGAGCTAGACCCATTAGTAGGGACCATGCTTGGGTAGCTGTAAAGTTTCATCACCCCTGACTAAAGCCCATATAATGACAATAGCAACTTCCCTTAGGTTGTATAATCATAATAATCTTTTGCTTACTATGTAGACCTTTATGTATTGACCAAACTCAAACAAATTAGAAAGGTACCAATCAAAGGCTACCATGCCCTGATAGGTCTAACCTAATCTGTATGAGTTTGTCAAAATATATAACGATCAAAATCCATATGCCTGCACTTTCAATTAAAGATGTTATGCTATCGATTTTTTACTATTGACCTATAGGCTAAGCCCACCTAGCAAAGAGATTGCATGACCTCTTGTGTGAGAGTAATAAGGTTAGAAGGCTATTGCTATGCTTGTTTGTGGTTGTGATTGATGTCTAACAAAATCATGCATTGCATTCATGCATCATGTATATAATATGCCCATGCATCATTCATAATCTTTGATTCTTGTAGCCATCATAGACTCATCTAGGTGGTCCAGAAGGTCAAATAAGCACCTAGTTTAGAGATCTATATCTAGTCAACTGAGATCAAATTTGGGTTCAAAAATCAATTTTGAGTTAGGTTTATGCTAGTTATCAGAAAAGTCAGGAAACAAGTTTAAAAATGGCAAAAGATGAAGTGAATGAGACTAAAAGGGGAAATAAGTCTGGGAGAGTGGGTGATGACATCGCCATGAGGTTTCCATTCCTGAGGGAAAGGATGAATGTTACTCACGTTGGGCCTTCGACAATGAGGTTTGACTTGGACTGGAGACTTGATAGACATTTACAAGAGTTTGAAGAAAAACTATTGGCTATGATCGGTGGGATAGTGGCTTCTATAGCTCCTAATGTTAGAACTCAGCCTATAACACCTGATCACAAGACAGCAGAGCCAATACATATTGGGAATGCTGCTGCAGTTGATACCACTATGCTTTGAGACCCACCTAGGAGGGAAAATAGGCATGATATTGAGGACGACTTCATAATAAAAGAGGATGAGGATTATGTCCCTATAATGAAGAACATAAATAAGAGGTCTTAGTGTTGAGGATCTAGCTTTCAAGAAGATGGAGGAGAAGATTGCAGCCATGTCTAGGCTTTTGTCTTCTGGTAGAGGGATGAACCCTAAAGGTAGGGATTTGGATGGAGATGAGCTATTGCCCTAAAGGTTCAAGATGCCTAATCTACTAAGGTTTGATGTTACCTCAGACCCTTCAGCACATATCAAGTAGTATAAGCTAATCATAAAGGGGAATTAAAGAAGATTGGGGTTTGCTGACTGAGGAATTCCTTAAGCAGTACGAGAATGGAAGTCACTTTAAAGGACCTTAAATTACTCCAAAAAAAGGATGATGAGTCTTTCCATGAGTATCTCACCATGTGGAGGAATAAAGTGATGGAGATAAAAAAGAAACCTGATACGGTTGATCAAATCAGGTTGTTTATCTAGAATATGAGTCCATACTTAAGAGATGGTTTGAAGATGAAGGGTCTAAAAGACTAGGAGTCCTTGAAGGATATAGCTATAGAAGTTGAAGGAGAGTACTTAGCCAGAAGGGCAAGTAGCGAGAATGCGAGAAGCAATTTTGGCAATTACAAAGCTGTTGGGAATAGTAGTAGGTAGAACAGAACTAGAAAAGCCACAGAGGTGTCCACTATAAAGGCTAGTCAGAGGCATTATTTTGCCCTAAGGAAATTGCTATCTTAGGTTTTGAATAAGTTGGTGAAAGAAAGGAAGCTTCAACCTTTACTGTCAAGGCTCACAAAGTGTCAGAGGTTGTCTTACCATAGGGAGGATCAATATTGTGCAAACCATCAGCACATAGGGCATCTAACTAATTATTGCTGCACTCCGAGGAATAAGATTCCGGATTCGATAGATAGTAAGCATATTTCAGATCCTGAGAAGAGGGATAAGAAGAAGTTGTGACCCCTCTAATGTATATGATTGGGTAAAATTTTCTTGAGTGGTATCTGATGAAGGATCTATATAGAAATGTGTACTTGGCCGTTACTCGTCCCACCCCAAAAGTAACAAAGCTAGTTGAATAAGATCGATCGATTTCTATGATTAACTATTGGGATACTCCTATAGAGAGTGAGGATAAAGGGGCTTTGGTCCCTATTAATATTTGGAGTTTAGCTAGTGAGAGTGAAGTGGAATTAAAAGAAGAGAAGAAAGTTAAGGCAGTCACAAGGAGTGGAAAAGTGGCCTTAGAGATCGAAAGGCAACCAGCTCCTACCGTGGTGCCAATAAAGAAGGAAATTGAGAATGATTAGATAATTAAGTAGCTAAAAAAGATACAAACTTAGATATGTATCTAGGACTTGTTAAGGTAGTCTCTTTCACATAGGCAAAAATTTATGAAGGCTTTAAGTGAGGCTATTATTGCTACCACTATCTTGCCCTTTGAGTTATTAGATTTGGTTAAAGGAGGAATCAGAGAGAACGTGGTGTACTCTGATGCTAACTTACCTGTAAAAAGAAGGAATTATAATCATCCCCTTTATATCAAGGCTTAGGTTAATGGTAAGCACATGGCTTATCTGATGATAGATGATGGGTCCTCCATTAATGTTTGCCCTTTGGTGGCAATTTTAGATTTTGGATTAAATGAGAGCATGCTTATTAAGTCTGATCTGACTATTTTTGCCTATGACAACTCTAAGAGGCAAGCTGCTAGGACATTTAAGGCCATAGTAAAGACATGACCCATTGAGACTGAAGTTTAGTTTGTAGTTTTGCCTATTCTAATGAATTTCTTTGTACTTCTTAGGAGACCATGGTTTCATAAGCTAGGAGGAGTACCATCCATATTACACTAGATAATCAAAATTCCATGTAACAATCAAGTTGTCACCATTAAGGCAGCGAGGGAGAACTAGGTATCTGTGCTTAAAATAGCCAAACAACCATTCAATAGGTTTCACATGGTGGTTATTAGTGATGAAGAGAATCAAGGTAGCCTAGCAAGGGATGGGGAAGCCTATCTGTCCCTTAGCAGTTTTCATTCTGTCCCTTTGGCTAAAATGACCAAAATGCCCTTTAATTTTAATTTTCTCTAATTTTTTTGATTTTTTGACCGTTTTTATCAATTTTTAATTCTTTATCCATATAAAATTAATTTATGACATTATTAGCTTCCTTTTATAAGTTACAATATTATTTTTATAATATTTATAAGCTTTAGTTACTTCTGAATACATACAAGTGTCCAAAAGTTTGAAATACCCCCTAAAATTTGTCATGTCTTTATAGATGAATAATTCTAATGTTCCATACATTCGAGATCTTCCAAGGTTGAATATTCAGGTCCTTAAGCTTTTAGATTCCTTACAAAATAAATATAAAACTAAATGCAAGAATATGTACATGTAATGTATATGACATGCATTTGTGTGACTTTTGGCATTCCAGAGGTGAGGGACAGGAAGCCCGTGGCTCACTTATGGTGGGGGAAGGCCGTCCCACATTACTTTTCTATAAATAGTGCTTGAATTTTTTGGTTTTTGTGCTTTTAACTTTTCACCTTCTAGGAAGCTTCCATCAGGTATTCTTTTCTCTCTTCTTTTCTTTCCGTTGTTGCTTTTTCTATCTATTTTTATTTCGGTCATTTATTTTCTTCTTTATCATTCTTGCACTTTAAAATGCTTAAAAATCCTATTACCATGACTACTGGCCTTGTAAAATTGCACCGGTTACTAGACGACTTAAAAACTTAGAAAGACCCTCTTTTGGCTCCTTACTCGAGTTTGAGGTTTCTGAAGAGAGCTTGTCCAAATAGGAACTTGCTATATGCTTCTCTTTAATACTAAGACCTAAGATTTCATGTATTTTGGTTCATTCATCAGGAGTTATATCCTTTATCTGAAGTGTTTGCTGCTATGATGGGTGTCAAATTTGATATTGATGTTTGACCATGCTTGCCCTTTAATATGGTCAACTATCCCAAAGAGGTGATCCATGCCCTAGGTGTTCTTCCTTTTAAGGCTAGGGGTTTAGTACCTTATGGGGTGAAATTTTTGTTGGAGTGGCTGATTGATATCTTGACTAACTTTGATGACATTCCCACCTTTCGTTTTGGTGTGGTACTGCTTTGTTGCCTTGCTCGGTGCCTTTTGGTACATATCGATGATCCCATGACTACAGATTATAGGTTCTTTAATGTCATGGATGCCATGCATTGGGGGCATAATCCATTGCCCCTGATCGTGGTAGAGACCATTATCGGCCTGGATGACTTTCACCATAGGTCTCTGCTTAGCATGGCTCTTCTTCCTCCCTTATGGGTAATGCCATGCTTCTTTAGGTACATCCTTATTTTCGAAGGTAGTACGCCCCTTATGGGTTTTCATACTAGCTTTTCTTGTTGAAATACATGTCTTTTCAGATTTTCACACATCTCTATCCCTTATTTTTGCCTGAGATGAACCTAACTCACCCAGTGGCATTTTTTTCAAGTAAGGCTTCGCGAGAAGCTGTGGCTATTATTAGAGCCTCCTCCTCGAGTTAGAGTCACATGGATCTAGCCCATGAGCCATATTATAACTAGGCATCTTTAGCACGAGTTTCTAATGATCTAAGAGATAGATGACTAGGTAGACAGTCTTATGATGATGACATCAGGTTTAGGTGTCCCCGGTTGCCTATTACTTCTATGGTAAGGGATAGAGAGTTGGGATGTGTTCCTCTCTACAGACTTCATGAGCCACTTTTTATGTCTCTGCCCATTGTGTTTACTAGTTTAGGGGTAGGTAGGATATTATTAGGTGTCCACTCAGCTTCTATAGAGGCATTCTTATTGCTCACTTCCTGACAGAGTATGATCAGAGGATTTGGACTCAGCTTTTGATGAGGATTACTATTTCTAATACTAGTGATTGTGATTTCACCACCTCTAACTTATACAAGCAGTTAGTCACCAATCCAACTATCGATAACAGACTTTCTCACTTGAGGCACCTGGATGGAGAAAGAGATGTGACACTAATAGATTAGATTAGACATTTTCATAGATGATGTTCTTACTTTTATTGAACATGCGATAGAAAATGCTATCTTCAACTACTTAGATGACATTTATGAATACATGCATGATATTTATTACTAATTTCGATACACATGATTAATATTTGACCTTATTTCAATGATACATATTATTCAATCTCTAAATGAAACTTTACAAGCATCATAACTCCTGTCATCAATCAGCCCTCTCAGGTTTTCTTAATTGATTATTTTCTCTCAACCTCTAATTTTTGTCCAATATGCCTTTTTTTAGTTTTCACCCTGGCAAGGCACCTAATTTTAGTAAGGTTGTTGAATTTTTTTAGTTTTTAACCTGTGGGGCATTAATTCTCTTCTTTTTCTCTTTTAGTCTTTAGCCATATAACCTTTTTAATTTGTGGACATTCACTGGTTCTCTGAACTCATGCCATCACTGTCTGACAAACTAGTAATGCCTTTTGATAAAAACTTCTTAAGTACAAAAGTTCCTTCCCACATAGGTCTGAATTTGCCTCAGATATTTGGAATTCTTTGTCTCATCTATTTGAACACTAGATCTCCCTCCTTTAGTGGATGCTTCCTAACTTTCTTCTCGAATGAATGGGCTAGCCTCTTCTAATAAACCTGATTATGATAATATGCCCTCATTTTATCCCCATTAAGCATATTAGGCTATGATAGTCTCTCTCTAGCCCATTATATTTTTGGTATCTCAACTTCTAAAACTACTCTCACAGATCGATGCTCAATCTCTACCCCAGTACTACTTCTTTTCCATAAACCAAAGAGAATGGAGTGGCTTCTATTGAAGTTTTAGCTATGGTCCTATAATCCTATAGTGTGAAGGGTAGCTTATCGGCCCAATCCTTATAAGTTTGTACCATTTTGGCCAGAATTCTCTTTACATTCTTATTGGCTGCTTTGACCGCTCTGTTTACCTGAGTTCTATTAGGAGAAGACTTTTGATGTTGAACCCCATACTTGATAAGCATTTGTCTAATTTCACCTAAAAACTATAACCTATTGTTCTAGACCACATGATGAAGTAAACCATATCTGCATATCAGATTCTTCTCGATGAACTTGGCCATATCCCATGCATCTAACTTTTTAAAAGATTCGGCTTCTATCCATTTGGTAAAATAATCAATGGCCACTATGATGAATCTGTGCCCATTTGAAGCAGGCAGATGGATCATTCCCATAATGTATATTTCTCATGTAGCAAAAAGCCATGGCGACGTGAGGCTACATAACTCAGAAATGGGTAAATGTCTCAAGTCTACATACTGCTGGCATAACTAGCACTCTTTGAGATACTTAGAACAATCAGTGTCCATTATGAGCCAAAAGAAACCTTACGTCATAATCGTCTTTGCCAAGGTTAAGCAATTCATTTGGGCTTCGCATAGTTCTGCGTGTACTTCCTCCATTATCTTATTTGCTTCCTTCTCATCCAAACACCTCGGTTGGATTCCATCAAGCTGTCTCTTGTAAAGCATTCCTCATACAATAATGAACTAAGTTGACTGCTTATGAATCATTCTTTTGTCCTTTTCAGTTGCTTTATCAAGGAACATCGACTTTTCTAGGTAATTCTAAATGTTATAATACCAAGGCTTTCACATCCACCTCGATATCAATGATTTGTTCATTTTCAAAATATGGCATATCGATACTCAAAATTAACACATACGTCATAATTATTCCCTTTGGATTATCCCACATGGACACCAAGGTAGCCAAGGCATCTGCCAACTGGTTTTCTTCTCTGAGCATATATCCAAAAGTACAAACCTCAAACTGACTTCTTAAAACCTTCAAATATTTGAGATAAGGCAACAAGCATTCTTCCTTCACTGACCATTCACCCCTTACTTGGTAAATCACTAGAGATGAATCTCCAAACAATTATACAGATTTTGCCCCCATATCCAGTAAAGCTTCTAACAAGAAAATGTAAGCTTCGTACTGTACTTCATTTTTTTTTACTTTGTATCTTAACTTCTTAGCTAATGGCATCTTTTCTCCTTCTAGGGTAACCAAGATCACCTACTCCTACTCCTTCATAATTCACAAATCTATCAAAGTACATCTACCAACCCTACACTGTTATGGTTGTTACATTCTCATCGGAGAATTTACATGTCATCTCTTCACCTTCTAAAGGTTGATCAGCAAGCAACTCTACTACTAATCTTCCTTTAATGGTTTTGCTAGTGATGTATTCTATGTCAAACTCTTATAAGAGAATCAACCACCTTTCCATCTTTCCTAACAACGAAAGAGCTTCTTAAAAGTATTTAAGGGGATTCTTCTTAGCCGTAGTTTATATCCTATAAGAATGAAAGTAGTGTCTCAATTTCTTTCATGCCCATATGACTACCAAAAAAAATTTTCAACTTATACATGCTTCTCCTCATAAGGGAGAAACTTCTTACAGAGGTAGTATACTACTTACTCAATCCTAAAATCATCCTCTTGTGCTATCATAGGCCCTACTGAACTAGCCTCTATTGCTAGGTACAAAATATGAGGTTTACCTATTTGAGGCGATATCAATACTGACAGATGTAATAGGTATTCCCTGATGGTATTGAAAGCTTTCTAACAATCCTCATTCCAGATTGATTCCCAAATTGAAGTTAACTTGGCAATAAACCTACTTATGTACTAGATCTTGCTTAAGAATCCTCTAATTTCCTTTTCCTTCTAGGGCATTGGCCTTTACCTTGTTAGGATCCACCTCTATACCCCTCTGGCTCACCATATGGCCTAAAATCTTACCTGAAGTAACCTCAAATATACACTTCTTTAGGTTAAGACAAAGATTGTACTTGCTGATCTTCTAAAGATACTTTTCTAATGCCTTGAAGTGACCTTCCCTAGTAACTGACTTGATTATCATGTCATCCACGTATACCTCTACTTCCTTGTGGATTAATTCATCTAAAATATTAGAGGCCATTCTCTGATAGTTAGCATCTGCATTTTTAAATCTAAAAGGCATGAGCCAGTTGGCATATATCCCCCACTCATTTATGAAAGCTATTTTAATCCTATCACTATCCTATTTAGAATTTGATTATACATAGCTTATCCATCCACAAAATTGTATATGGCACAAGCGACTACACTATCGACCAAAAATTCCATGTGAGGTAAATGAAAATTGTCTTTAGGGCAGGCTTTGTTCAGGTCCCTATAATCTACATAAACTTTTACCCTTCCATCCTTTCTTGCTACAAGGACTACGTTTGCTAGCCATATGGGATATTGAACTTCCACTAATAACTTAGCCTGTATTTTCTTTCTGACCTCAACTTTAACCTTCTCAGCCCACTCTGGCTTCAGTCTTATAAGCTTTTGATTAATTGGCTTGTACCTTCGATATGTCGAGATGGCATGTTCAGTGACTTCTCAATCTATTCTTGGCATGTCTTCATAGGTCTAGGAAAAGACTTTTTTCATATTTTTTTAATATTCTCTCAAATTTTTCTCTTTCTTTAAGAGTTATATATGATGCCAATAAAATTTCCTTTGGATTTTCTTTAGTTCTGAGATCAAATGAACATGTGTTTGTTGAGTTAATGTCAAATATAAATGCTTTATAAACATGATCATGCATATTAAAATCAGAAAAAATATCACACAAGTAAGAAAAATTATTCATCTCATTAATATAATCAAAAGAGCAAACATTGTTCTCATCAAAAAGTTCAAGAATATGAACAACATCAATAAAAGTGTCTTCTCTAATCTTGTTAGCATCAAATGTCTCTCCATCCTCTGGATCAACTTTGGGTGTTTCTTTAACTTGTATCTTCCCTTTGCCTTTCAGTTGAGTAGTAAGCAACTTCTCTATCATGACTTCCTCGTGCACTTCTTTGTCCCAGGCTGAATGGTGTAATAGAATCTTTTAATCCTAGAAACCCTCCATTGGCTTCTTGATTCCCTATTCCCAATCGAAAACATCATTAAACAGATCAAATCCCAGCACTAGTTCATCCTCTATCATCTAAAGGTCATTCTCTCCATAATAAAGACATAGGCTTGAAACTAGTACAATACTCTAAGAAATGTGAGGAATCCTGTAAGGACTCAAATTAGGCCTTAGTAGAATTCAAGGACATAATCCCAATTATTAATGTTTAATCTAGCTCAATTAGATGAATTATTATAAGCTTATATATTGAAGGATAAACTAGTTGTTTATTTATGTGTGTAATTGAAATAATATTTTATTTCAAGGATCAATTGGGATATAAGTGTTATTAAGTTCGATAATTGTGATAAATGTGTAAGATATATGGTATGAATTTTATAAGGTCATAATTAAATTATTATTGTTGGTTTAATAACATTCAATGGTGTAATTGAAGTTCAAAGTATTAGTTTAAGGGTTAATTTGTAAATTCAGCATCTTAAAGGTCAAAGGTGAATAAATGAATGTTTGAGAGGTTAATTTAAGAGAAAGAATAAGTGATTAGGTTGATTTATAACATGCAAAAAGATGTGGGTTGATTAAAGGACATGCATTTTGTTGAAGGATCAAAGAGGGAATTTTCCTAGCTATTATATAAAGTCTTTTGCTAGTGGAATGAAAGAAAAACTCTTTGAAATGGTGGTGAACGAAATCATAGAGAGAGTTACAGCAACTTCATTTTCTTCTTCTTATTTCTTAAAGCCATAGATGAATTCTCAAGGTCTTGTTGAAGAGGAATTGTTGCATGTTGTTCAATCTAGATCATTAGTATAACTATAAGGTAATATCCTAACTTGTTAGTTCATCTCTTCATCTTCATCTCTTTCTTAATTTGATTGATGATGGATGATTGTTGTTGTATGTATGAAATGATGTAAAGGAGAGAGAGAAGGTGGAAGAAGCAAGGAAAAGGGCTTGCAAGGGGTTTAAGACAAAGGAATTTTCAGCTAAGGTATGGGAATGTAGGTTGTTCATATTGCATGTGGAATTGGTTGCTGAATTTGGATGTAATTTACAGAAATTGAAGTTACGTTTTTTCTGGTTTTTGCTGGATTTTCGGGTTGATTTTGGAAGAACGGATTTCATCAGTTGTGAGAGTCAGTGCCGAGTCGTGAAGCACTTCACGAGTCGTGAACTTTTGTCCGACTCGTGAAGCTCTTCATGTGTCGTGAAATTCTGCCCTTTTTCACCACTCGTGAGCCCCTTCACGAGTAGTGAAATGCTGCCTTTTTGTTCTCTACTCGTGAGCCCATTCACGAGTAGTGAAATGCTGCCTTTTTTCTCTACTCGTGAGCCCCTTCACGAGTCATGAAATGTTGCCCTTTTACTTCACTCGTGAGCCTCTTCACGAGTAGATCGTTTCTTCATGACTGATTGACCTATCCGGATTTTTTTCTCATAAGTTGAGCTACAGAACAGAAAATTGAGTGATTCTTTTTGCGTTGGAAACTAGACTTCCATACCTATATTTCATATGAAGAAACCTAAACTTAAATCGGTCTCTAAGTATATGGAATTTAGGGTTGAATTCGGACTAGTTTCCTAAACTGCTCACAGAAACAGAATTTACTATTATGTGCATATTGTTGCTACACTTGATAATATGATTTCTTTAATAAATTGAGAGAGATATTTGTTTATGTGACAGTAAAGTTAATTGGTTAAAGCATGTAATATGGCTATCCATGAAGGATTTATATGAATACATATGCATTCAATTGTGTATATCAATAAAGACTAATGATGAAATATCTAACTTATACATGTAAATAGTTTTGTACATGATTGTCACATGCCAAATTGATATATATATTATACACATGAAACCTTATGACATGAAAGTGCACATTTTGACATGTATTTATGCTATGAAATAAGGACTGCAATAGTATGACCTTTGCATGTGTATATGCCCATATGGAAACATGTTGACATTCTATATAGCACATGATTTTAATGATGATAAAGATATATATATATACATATATATATATATTTGGTAAATATGCTCATATGAGTAAGTCTACTATATGTGAGTGTACCCACAGGTACGTACATCTATGATTATGTACATGAGTGTATGAGCATGAATTTGTACTATGAGATAGAAAATGTTTTAGCATGACTGTGAACATGTGAGATGCTTAATGTGATTTGTGGATTATGTGAACATATAAACATATGTCTATAAATATAATATGATCTTACATGATTGGGTTTGACTGTTGAAAGAAGTCTGAGAGTAATGGTTCAAAGAAAATGAGTAAAGTGAAACGTATGAATACGTCTTTACTTAATTGAAATGATATGATTAAGCATATGTGTGGTCACATGATAGCATGCTAAAATACAGATCTACAGTGCTATAGACACAATTATAGAAATTTTATTAAAGTATATAATGGTAATGTCATACAAGACTATTTATACAAGTGTATGCATCACAGAAGGAGTATCTTGTCATGTGATTATTATATGAGAAAAGTGTATAATTGTTTATGATTAGTGCATATATGTATATGTACTAAAGAAGATGTATATATATATTTTACATGATCATGTATGGGTACAAATGGCATTATATAAGTATAATATTGACATACGAACTAGCCACATAAGTGAATATGATTACAAGAACAGAATAGTATTACCCAACAGTGAAATGTTCACCGGTTTACAGAAAGTTATACATGAACATGAGTATGAGTACATTGTTCATAGTTATACAAGAGTATACATGTGCATATAAGAATATGAATGAATAAATGAAAGATAAAGTAAATAGATTTTATTGCCTGCGTTGAGTCTAGGAAGTGGATAGATAGGCATGCCTATAAGGGTACCTTGCAGCTGCAGAAAAACTTGTGCCTTCGGGTACCATCGTTCAACCCCGTTTGGGTTGTAGTCAGCCCCGTTTGGGTGACTAAATAGCTTGTGCCTTCGGGTACCATCGTTAAGCCCCGTACCTACGGGTACCATAGATACGCCAACACTTGTGCCTTCGGATACCATCGTTCAACCCCGTGTGGGTTGTGGTCACCCCGTTTGGGTGGCTAAACCAATTTGTGCCTTCGGGTACCATCGTTCAACCCCGTTTGGGTTGTAGTCAGCCCCGTTTGGGTGACTAAACAGCTTGTGCCTTCGGGTACCATCGTTTAACCCGTTATCCACCTCTTTAGAATAGTGCAGGCCTTATACCAAAGTTAAGAATAGTTTGATGTTTAATTTAAAGCTTTATGAAGCATAACAATTCATTAATCGATTTCATAATCTAATTTATATGTGAAATTCCTTTTCAGCACATATGGAAATTATGATATTTAAAGATGTCGCAATATACACTTATGCATGATTATCACATATAGAAATAGTACATACAGAGTTATATAAATGAACTAGTGCATCACTAATATCTAAGTATGAACTATATTAGAGATAGTATGTTTTCTATAGCAAATGAATATAAGAGTTTATGAATAGGTATTCATGTTGGTGATTGCTTTTCAAATTAATACAGTTGAGTTATATGTTTTCCCTATATTTACTCGTTCTTGCTCTTTATTGAGAATTGATGTATATTGTCTTGTGCACACACATAAAGTGTTTACAGATTTACAAATGATAAAGTTCACATGATAATGGCATTTGAGATAGAAGCAAGCTAGAAATTCTATGTATGCATTGGTACAATAAGTATACAAACATAATTCTTGATAAATGATAAACTTTCATAGTACTAATGCTTGTTTTACTTACGAATATGCATAGGTCCTTGTGGATCATAAGTTTATATGTGAATATATATGTATACATGTATTCCTAGCATATGTTAAAGTATGTAATAAAGTGGAAGGAATGACTAAGTATAAACAGTGGTAAAATAATCAATGAATGAATCGCAAGATTAAAGGACAATTATGCTTATATGGTTAATTGTTGAGTATAAGTTATACTTTATAGTTTATAATGTATGCTTGTTGACGACCACTGTGAGTAGTCGTTATCATTTATAGTATTCCCCACTAAGCTTTATAGCTTAGCACGGATTTTTGTTTATCCGTGTAGGTTGAGAGAACAGGACTTTCTTCCAGGCCTGTTTTTTTGCAGCAGGTTGGCCAACACAAGTCTTAGAAGATTGATATTAGAGTCTTCTTTTTGTCCTTATGATTTGTAGTTGTGGAAACTTTAAATTTTAGAAATTTTGTAATTACTTCAGATGCTTTGTATATGTAATATTTGATGTTAGTAAGTTGCACCTGTAAGTGAAGCTTCTAATAGTTAACTTTTGGATATCTGTTTAGTGGATTATCAGATGAAATGTTGATAAGCATGCTTGATTAATATTAATCACAGTGTTATAGCTAAGTACAGGGTAAGGGTGTTACATTTAGGCAAAATGATCTTCTATAATCTTATCCCCCTATGTATCTAGTTTCCATAGAATTAAAATTCATCTTAATATCTAACCTATTGCTCGATTTATTTGAAAAATACTATAGGCTGTTCACAGAACCAAAATAGGGTGGGCCGTCACTTAGAAAAATTCATAACATAAAATTGAGAGGGATTTAGATCAATATTTCTTCATCAAAGTTATACTTTCATGTCTTTAGTTTTACCAAAATTTTATTTTGTAGCATTTCAACATCTCTACAAAAAGTTATTCCCATTATTGTAAATTCTATTTCTGTGAGCAGCCCAGAGGACTAGTACGGATTCAACCCCTAATTCCATATACTTAGAGACGGATTGAAGTTTTGGTTTCTTCATATGAAATATAGGTATGGAAGTCTAGTTTCCAACGCAAAAAAATCACTCAATTTTCTATTCTATATCTCAACTTATGAGAAAAAAATCCAGATAGGTCAATCAGTCGTGAAGAAACATTCTACTCGTGAAGAGACTCACGAGTGAAGTAAAAAGACTACGCTTCATGACTCGTGAAAGGGGCTCACAAGTGGAAAAAAGGCTACATTTCATGACTCGTGAAGGGCTTCATGAGTCGGACAATATTTCACGACTCGTGAAGATATTCACGAGTGAGAATCCAGCATACATGAGTTACCCAGGGGAACATGGTGCACAACTCGTGAAGGGCTTCACGAGTTGGAAAATAATTCATGACTCATGAAGAGATTCATGACTCAGCAAAGACACTCACATCTGATTATGTTCTTCATCTCGTTTCGATAAAACCTAGAAAACAATAACCCTAAATTTCTGTCACTAAGTCAAAGGAATCACAACATATTCCAGCAAATACTTTCACATGCAATATGAACAGCCCTAAATTCCCATACCTTGGCTGAAAATCCCTTTGTCTTCAACCCCTTACAATATCCTTTCCTTTACTCTTTCTACCCTCCTCTTATCCTTCACAAACATCATCATTCAATTAAAATTCCAGCACCTTACTCTACCATTACCTCATCAAAATGAAAAGAAGAAGGAGAAGAAGAACATGTAATTTAATTGAAATTATTACCTTAATTTGATGCACAATTTCTCTTGATTAATCATCACATGCAAGAATTTCTTCAAAGATTTCTTAGAGAGATTCATCAAAGAATGGAAAGGTTGAGAAGAAAGGAAATTCTGCAATTCCCACTAGGAATGGCGTCCTCTTCTCCTCTTTCCCCACTCTGTCACTTATGTAATTCACTATTTATAATAGCAAGGTAAAATTTCCTTTTTGATCCTTCCTCTTTTTGCATGTCTCACTAAAACCTCTCACCTTTTTGCATGTTACAACCTTTGCCTCTCAATTTCTTGCATGTTTAACATTGACCCAAACATTTTATAATTCTCTTAAATCAGCCCACTTAAAGCTTCTTTCAACATTAACCCACAAATTATCTTCTTACTTTCAATTTTATCCCATCATATGCTATCTCTTATAAAATTGACCCCACTCATTTATTATTTTTAACATTAACCTTTAAGTTTATATCCTATTTTAATTAAGCCCTCAAACTATTTTTCCCTTTTTAATTATACCATTATAAAATACATAACATATAATTCACACATTCATCACATAATTAATGTTAACTTAATAACACTTATATCCCAATTGATCCTTGAAATAAAATATTATTTCAATTACACACAGAAATAAATAACTGGTTTATCCTTCAATATATAAACTCATAATAATTCATCTAATTAAGCTTGATTAAACATTTATAATTGGGATTATGTCCTTGAATTCTACTAGGGCCTAATTTGGGTCCTCACATTTTCCTTCATCATTAGAGGTTTAAACAACCTCCTGGAATATTCCTCTTTCAGTGTGCTTCAGTTTTATACTGTGATCTTGGTTTTTAGTGTGCTTAAATTTTATATTATGATATTAGCCCTCAATTTTACAATTCCTTTGTCCAAAAGAGATTGGGGGGAATATGATCCTTTTTAAAAGCAAAAAGGGATGTAAAATCCTTTCATAGTTAGAAAATATCTTTACTTCTCTTTGTTGTGCATTTCTTTTGATTTCAACTTATTCAGGCAACTTTTTGTGGTATCGCATGTGTCTTATCACAAATTCCTAGCCATTCCCTATTAAAAAACACTTTATCCTTCTGATCCAGTTTAGTATGGGCATCAACAACAAGTTCCTCCATTCCATAAGCAAACAATATGTCTCCTATAGGTTCTAACCCTTCCTAATATCATCATCAATGCTGTCTGTATGGTTATTATTTGTGAGAGGTATGGAATATGCACCTCTTAAGTGGGCTTTCAAACCTATGAAAAAAAAGGTTTAGCATTAGTACATCGCTTATTGAATTTGGAAGATTTTTTGTTTATTTTTGTGTCATTTTTAGTCTATTATGGTCAAATGTGGTCAATTTATCTTTTTGATCAATTGGTTAATTTATTTTCATCATTTCTTTGTCATTTTTTATTTTTATTCACTTTATCCTTTTTGGTAATTTTCATTTTTATTTACCTTTGCTATTTTCCTTAGTCTATAAATTAAATAACATAGAGATAAAATGTGAGAATAATTAAAAGAAAAATTGAAACATAAATGTAAATGCAAAATATCAAGTTTGTTATATACATCAAAAATCCAACAAGAGTTTGCAAACTCCCTAAATAAAATATAAGACTACTGAGATAGGCTAGGTGCCCTACAGTAAGACGGTCCATATGGTGGATGAGAAGCTTAAGAGGTCTATATGGTGCTACAGGCTATTGTGGTGGAGCTGTTGGTGGCTGATCCTATGGCTGTCGAAACTAAAACTCAAATCCTAGTAGTGCAGCAACTAATGGTTGGAGAATCTGTGCGATCATCTTAGCCCAATGGTCGGTGGTCTCTCTTAAACCTAAAACTAACTATGAGTGTTGCTCTAAATGCCTCTTGAGATCATCTCTTAAGGTCCTGATATGTGCTCTTAGCTGCTCATCAGTCTAAGTCATAGCCTCTCTAGCTCCACAGACCTCTCCCTATATTCGGCTTGTTTACTCCCTAACCTGAGTGATAGAGTCATCCACAACCTATAAAGCATCATCAAATGTCTTCCCTCTTGCTGCTAGGTCTTCCTATATATCCTGTACGACAGTCTAGTGTTGGTTCTATATGGACTGTAGAAGAGCAAGGATGAACTGGATGGTTTGGTCCTGTTGCTGAACAACCTGCTGGATAGTTTAGACATATGCCTCTGTGGTGGCTAACCTCCTAGAAATGTCATATAATGATGGTACTATAGGAGGTGGCATAGGCTGAGATGGTGGTGGAGCTCGAAGGTGGATGCACTTAGGTTACCATAAGGTGAGTATCCCCAAGCTACTCTAGATGGAGAGGGCCATGGGCATTTTAGAGACTATGCTTGTAGAGGTACTGGTGATGGAGGCGATTTGTAAAGGAGCTTATCTAGGTCCACCCTCATATCGATTTCTAAATCTATGTCCATGTTTGCCTTTGCCCCCTATGGCTCATCTTGTAGAGATTGCTCTACTTGAACATGAGGTGCTTGATCTTGACCCTCATCTATAAGTGGTTGTGGCATAATTGGCTTTAACCTACAAATTGCCTTAGTCTTAGGGACTGTCAAAAGTTTGTATTGGCTTGCCTATCCACGTACTGGCTCAATCATCCTCATAATGTGGGTTGCAGACAGGTTTATAAAGATCTCCTCCTTAAGTGGCTATCCAAATGTCCTTTCATCTTCCCATAAGTGCAAAAATAGATAGGTCACCACTCCCCCAGCACATATCTGTGTGGTAGCTGTATGGCTAATCCGACTAGCGCGGTTATGATCTCATAGCTGATATCTATTTGCTTGCCATTACATATGGCCTATAAGTAGAATATATCAATCGTATTGAATGACCTAGGAATGTCGGTGTGATCGAGGTATGATGTGGTAAACACTCTTTGTATGTATTTATAAGACTGAGAAGCCAATATCGTGCTCTTGGTAGTCTCCAGGTGGTATAAGGTGTTGGGAAGTGCAATCTCTACCTTATGTTGTCTGTCTACCCCTCTCTTTGGAGCTAATACCCTTTCTCCAGTGGGCAAACCTATGGCCTATGTGAATCTGCATCTACTAATACTGCATCTGATCTCTTGAACCTTGAAGGTAATGACAACCTCCTTTGTACTGCTCTCTAAAACCCTCTATAGTGTAAGGTTGCTAAAAACTCCCTAGTCACCTTGGGGTACATAGAGAATGATGGAGCAAAGAATGCAGTCCATCCTATGGCTGCTAGCAACTCATCTACCTTGCTTAGCAAGCCTACGCCCTTCAAGAACTATTAGGAGATGAACTTATTAGTTCGGTACTGAATTTGAGATAAAGTTACGTATCTCCATGACTCCTCTACTGTCATCCAATCAGGGGTCAGCGGAGCAGGCATGGCATGTATTTCATGACGTGGAGCCATCTTGAAAAAAGATCAAAGTCAGTCTTATTGTAAATAGCTTACATTGCAAGTAATCACCTAAATTAAATTTTATGGGAATTTCAATAAAATTTTGATAGCATACTAGCTTAAATCAGGGCTAGCCAACCTGCATCAAAATACACATTGAGTTCCTCAAACACATTATAAAAATTCTACACCCATCAGTAGGTATCTAGTAAGCATGCACAATAATTAGAGTTCAAAACTTAAAAATTATTTACAGAAAAAAATAACAAAATTTTGGTAGCATTTTGGCTGGTAGTGTGTCTACCAATTGCATTAAAAATTATTTTAAAAGGTAACAACACAGGTCAAGAGGCCACTAATAGTTCATTTTCAATTAAACTAAGTCAACTATATGGGTATGGCCTACTCCTACTATTTTTCATTTTTTTTGAATTCTACAATTAAGTAACCATATTGAGAGCAATGCTAAGGCCACAAAAGAATACACATCATTTATTACTCATTACTTGTCACCATGTTTTGATAGAAACTAAAAAAATCAAGCAAGAACAAGGCTCTTTATTTATGAACATCATAATTTTGTCCCTCTATATTTTACATTTTTATTTACTCACTAAGCAACACATAAAGATTAATCTATGCCTTTATTCAAATTGCTGCCATTGAAGCAAACACAATCCAATAGTTCCAAAAACAAATGAAAAAAAATGACTACCGCAATCATATTAAGTTAGTACTCTTAATCATTCTATAAGCATTTATATTAGTAAAATAAACTAAATAAAGCAAAGAAAATTAAAAAAAAGAGAGAAATAGTAGATGCCAACATGGAATGTGAAATGGGCAATCTAAACAAACTCAACAAGAAACAAAATGAAGAACACCTTGAAGTGCGTACCACCCTTGGAGGAATTTCTATGCAAATGGACACAAAATCATTAAGAAATGAGGAGAAAGTTAAAAAAATCGAGAAGAAAAGCTTGAGAGTCATGTTAATGGCAATTAAAGGAGAGAGGAAGAAGAAAAGGCAAAATTTTTAAATTTTGATGTGATAGACGGGCAGGGCATTTATCAATAGTGACCGACGGGCGCAACTTACATCCCATCTGTCACTCCTTTTTTATTTTTAAATTATTTTCCTTTATTATTTTTTTTGTTTTATTTATTATATTTTACTTTACATGTGATAAGGAAATTCCTAAGACCTAGGACACCAATAAATTACTTACAACTTGTTAATTATCATTATTATTTTTATATTTTTCCATTTTTAGTGACTAAATACTCCCTAAATTATATACTCCCTGAATTTTGAAACTTTGATGAATTTCAGCGGTGTTAGTATATTTTCTATATTACCTGTAAAAATAAAAAAATAAAATGGATGCAAAAGTACGTGCAGTGCATGGGACATGTGAAATGCAAAAAGACTCCTTTAAGTAATCTAGGAGGGATAGACGACTAGGCCATGAGTCGTTTTTGAGGGACGACCATCTGTCAAGGTGTATCTATAAATAGCTTGTCCTTTTCCTTGGATTCTATGTCTTGACTTTCTAGTTTCCCAATCGACCTTCTCTTCGAGGTATTTCTCTTCCCTTTCCTCTTTATTTTTTTCTTCTTTCTTTATTTTCTTTATTTTCTTATTTCTTACTTATTATTTAATATTTATATTTATTATTATATTTATTTCTTGGAAAACGATTATTCAAATATCTCCACAATGTCAATCTAGGATATAAATAAACTTTATCAACTTTGACATGACTTGAAAAGCTATAAAAACCTTATCTTGCCTGCTTAATCCTTTTTGAAATTTTTAAGACGGGTGAAACTTAACACTACTTTGATCTTATATAGCGCTCAATATTGGGATCCTCAGTTCCTTGTCTTTCACTTCACACACCAAGAGTTATGCCCTCTAGCTGACGAGTTTGCTGAGATTTTAAGTTTGAAATATTCTCCAAGCATTTTACCTAGCGTGCCTCAAGACATGATCAATTTCTCAAGGGAAGTGACACACCTTAGGTATCTGTCCCTCTACTGCCAGTAGATTATTAACCCGATGAGGTCCCTTTTCATTGAAAGTTTTGCTTGATGGTATGGCTGACTTACTCGAGCACCGCGCATACCAAATTAGTTTCATCTTACTACACAGCTTTGCTCGATATCTGATGTCATCTTTTGATAGTTCAATGATAGACTATTGGATATTTGGCATCGTGGAGGGGATACACCATGGATTGACCCCATTCCCATTGATCTTAGTAGAGACTATTATGGGTTTGGATGTTATATCTGTTGAACCTGCTGCTTTCCTCACTGGAAGCCCCTTGTTAATCTAGGTATGTCATTATTTTAAAGGTAGTGTGCCCCTTGTGGGTTTTCACACTAGCTTTTTATTGCAGAAAGTTTGTCCTTGCAGATTTTCACACATTCCTTTACCATATTTTTGCTTTTGATGAACCCAACTCACCCAGTGGCTTTCTTTTCTAGATCTGGTTTCAGGAGAAGTTAAAGTTGTTAAAGGAGCCTCCTCCTAGAATGATTGGCCACTATAACTTGGGTCATTACTTTTATGGATGGAAGCTATATGACTTCTTTTCCCCTAACTAGGGAGCTATTTGGTTGAACTTTATGGCAGATGATGAGATTACCTTTCGATGCTCGATGGTACCTGTGACACCTTACGTTCATTCGTACTTCCTTATGTCATGGAATATTATTAGTGATATCACACACTACAAGAAAATAGCAACGGAAATTAAAGTAATGAAATTCATTCCATTGCTAATTTAGCAATGGAAAACCAATTCATTTGCTATTTAGCAACGAAAAATCAATTCCGTTGCTAAAATTGGTTGAATTTTTAGGGAATTAGCAACGAATTACAAATGGTTGTACTCCATTGCTAAAAGGGAGGAGATTTTAGCGCCAAAATTTAGCAACGAAAATTAGCATCGAAAAATAATTTTTGTTACTAAATATGGAGGCACTAGATATCGGGAAAAATTTGAGATGAAAATTAGCAACTAAAATTAAATTTCGTTGCTAAAATAGCAATAAAATTTATATTCTGTTGTAAAAATAGCAACAAAATCAATTTCCATTGCTATTTAGGTCCCATGAAGGTGAAAAAAATTTGGGTCCAAATATAGCAACGAAAATTAAATTTCACTGCTAAATTAGCAACGAAAAATATTTTTCGTTGCTATTTAGCAACCGAAAATAATTCCATTGCTAATTCTGTCGGTAATTTGGTACCAAAGAAGTAAAAAAAATTGGATCCAAAATTAGCAACAAAATTTTATTACCGTTGCTAAAATAGCAATGAAAATATTTTTCATTGCTATTTCACTTAACCCTAGGTATAAATTGTCCCTTTTTCAGCATTTTTTTTTCTTTTTATGCCTCTAGCATTCCCTTCTCTCTCTCTCTCTCATGCTCTCTACCGATTTTTCTCCCAACCATCTCCTTGCCCTCTCCCTCCGATCTTCATCAATTTTTGAAGGCTAACTATTTTTGGGAGGAAAATTAAAGATTGCTGAGTTTCTTACTGTCGTCTTTCTTTCATATCTAATCTTTTTGTAGGTCAGTGGTCTATGCTCTCTATTTTTAATATCTTGAAAAAATGTGTCTCTACTTCATTTGATTTTCTGTTCTTTGATTCTGTTCTTCATTTATTTTCTCCTTTTTTACCAGTACATCACATGCTTCCTTGTGATTTTTCATAGTTGGGTTTTTGTGTTTGTGATTTTTATTACATTTTGCATGTAGCTGGTTTTATCTGAGTGATTTTAAAATGGGATATTGAGTGTTTGTGGCATCTCTTTGATGTGGTCTATTAGAATTTTAGTTTATTTTTATGGGTTTCTTTTTCGTTTGTGGGTTTGTTCAGTTTATGGGTTACTTCCAGGTATGCGAATCATAGCTTCAATTCTAATAATCATAGTGTCTGCGAATTAGAATGAGGACTTGGTGGTTTATAGATTGTGTGAGTTTAAAATGTGACTATAGGAACATTTAAACTTCATGACGAATTTGTAGTTTGTAGATTTTAATATGGCTTGGCTCTGTTTTCAATCAACTGAGCTCTAGCTTTTGAAATGTGCTCCAATTTTAATTTTAATGGTGTGCTTTGGTTTGTCTTGGTATTTGGGATGGTCGGCCTTAATGCTTCTTGTATTTTGGTAGCTTAGAAATTGGTTATGCTGTTGTTGTGATTCGGAGGCAGGCAAAAAAGTGTCATTAGACTATAGGTCGGTCCGTTCTATGTTTCAAAATGAAGTTTTTCTATCTAGTGGGATCATTTGTTGATGGAGAAGTGGTTAAATAGGTTTTTGGATTTAGATTAGCCTTGCGTGACATGTGGTGTTGATCCATAGAGACTTTGGGTTTTGAAAAGAAGCACTTTTACAGTCAGTAACATTCTTACAGTGTTATTAAGTTACTAAAAGCTTCTTAGGACCTTGTGCTATGCAGATGGTTTGCTGTGGAAAATGGAGAAGAGAAGCCATCTGCTGATCATAGAAAATGATATGGGGAAAGAAGTGATATTGAATTGTGAAACTGTGAAAGGATTATAAGATTGATATAGCAAAGAATAGCTTTAAACCTTGGCATAGAATTAAACAATCAGTCATTAATGTGGTTGGTATAAGTAATGCAGCTTGGCTTGTAAATTTGGCAAGGAATCTAATGTCCTCTTTAAACAGGGACGTTGTTTACCAAGCAAATTTCCCAATAGGAAAGAATGTTCCCAAATTGAGATTCTGCTACTTAATTTGTGGGAAAAATCTTTACTTTAGTCGGTATTTCGTAGTATAGTAGTAATGACTTCAATCATTTAGTAAAGAAAAGTAATGAATTAAATTGGAATTATAGGTATAATATCAGTAAATTCATGCTTGCAAAAATGCTCAGTATCTTAAATACTTGATCTTCATCTGCAAATTGAGATTGAGAGTTATTACATTATAAAGAAATTCTTAATTTCATAAATAAGCTATATATATTTTGCAAGGATGCAATATATAAATCCGGCTTAATTTCTAAATATAATGAGCTAAATGAAATTAGGAGCAATACCATGGTATTGCAGTGAAAATAGTGTCACTGATCTCTAAATCAATATTATTCAGTACTATTGTGAAGCTTGTAATCCAAATCGTGTGTCTATTTTTAATGGATACAGTAAGAAGCAAACACATCATGTTTACTTTAGCTATGACCTGAGATTGATAAAATAAAATGAAATAAAACGAAACAAAACAAAAAAAGGGCATTGACATTTAGAGCCATTGTATGATATGGGAATTTGAATATGAGATTATCACAAAAAATAGGCATTAGTTGGAGCAAATGGTGCTATAGCAAACAAGTATAGGCTTTGTAGCATAGAGTGGGGGGTTAGGGGGTGTATGTGATATAGCAAGAAATAGCAAGTTGTTTGTGCACAAACAGCTCGCTGTTTACATATAGCAAAAATAGCTTGTTGTTTACATATATGTAAACAGCTTGCTGCTTGAACACAAGCAGTAAGAAATAGCTTGTTGTTTACATATATGTAAACAACTTGCTGCTTGTACAAAAACAACTTGTTGTTTACATATATGTAAACAACTTGCTACTTGAACACAAACAACTTACTGTTTCTAGCTATATCACTTACAGGGAGCATGCCAGCTCTATCATTTGTCTATATGATTCAATTTTTCAATGTAGACCCATAGATTTAGACGTAATTAGCTAATTAATTAATCAACCATTACAAAAATCATGTAATAGTAATATTATACTAATAAGTCATTTGCTAGCTTATAACCTCTCTCTCTCTCTCTCTCTCTCTCTCTTATTTTTATTTTATTTTCTCATTGCTAAACATAGGGATGGTGTTTTCAATCAACTAAGCTCTAGCTTTTTAAATGTGCTCCAATTTGAATTTTAATTGTGTGCTTTGGTCTTTCTTGGTATTTGGGATGGTTGGCCTTAACGCTTCTTGTATTTTGGTAGCTTGGAAATTGGTTATGCTGTTGTTGTGATTCGAAGGCAGGCAAAAAAGTGTCATTAGACTATAGGTCGCTCCGTTCTATGATTCAAAATGAAGTTTTTCTATCTAGTGGGATCATTTGTTGATGGAGAAGTGGTTAAATAGGTTTTTGGATTTAGATTAGCCTTGCGTGACATGTGGTGTTAATCCATAGAGACTTTAGGTTTTGAAAAGAAGCACTTTTATAGTCAGTAACATTCTTACAGTGTTATTAAGTTACTAAAAGCTTCTTATGACCTTGTGCTATGTAGATGGTTTGCTGTGGAAAATGGAGAAGAGAAGCCATCTGTTGATCATAGAAAATGATATGGGGAAAGAAGTGATATTTAATTGTGAAACTGTGAAAGGATTATAAGATTGATATAGCAAAGAATAACTTTGAACCTTGGCATAGAATTAAAGAATCAATCATTAATATGGTTGGCATAAGTAATGTAGCTTGGCTTGTAAATTTGGCAAGGAATCTAATGTCCTCTTTAAACAGGGACGTTGTTTACTAAGAAAATTTCCCAATAGGAAAGAATGTTCCCAAATTGATATTCTGTTACTTAATTTGTGGGAAAAAAATCTTTACTTTAGTCGGTATTTCGTAGTATAGTAGTAATGACTTCAATCATTTAGTAAATAAAAGTAATGAATTAAATTGGAATTATAGGCATAATATCAGTAAATTGATGCTTGCAAAAATGCTCAGTATCTTAAATACTTGACCTTCATCTGCAAATTGAGATTAAGAGTTATTACATTATAAAGAAATTCTTAATTTCATAAATAAGCTATATATATTTTGCAAGGATGCAATATATAAATTCGGCTTAATTTCTAAATATAATGAGCTAAATGAAATTAGGAGCAATACCATGGTATTGCAGTGAAAATAGTGTCACTGATCTCTAAATCAATATTATTCAGTACTATTGTGAAGCTTGTAATCTAAATCGTGTGTCTATTTTTAATGGATACAGTAAGAAGCAAACACATCATGTTTACTTTAGCTATGATCTGAGATTGATAAAATAAAATGAAATAAAATGAAACAAAACAAAAGAGGGCATTGACATTTAAAGCTATTGTATGATATGGGAATCTGATTATGAGATTATCACAAAAAATAGGCATTAGTTGGAGCAAATGGTGCTATAGCAAACAAGTATAGGCTTTGTAGCATAGAGTGGGGGGTTAGGGGGTGTAAGTGATATAGCAAGAAATAGCAAGCTGTTTATGCACAAACAACTTGCTGTTTACATATAGCAAAAATAGCTTGTTGTTTACATATATGTAAACAGCTTGCTGCTTGAACACAAACAGTAAGAAATAGCTTGTTGTTTACATATATGTAAATAGCTTGCTGCTTGTACAAAAATAGCTTGCTGTTTACATATATGTAAACAGCTTGCTGCTTGAGCACAAACAACTTACTGTTTCTTGCTATATCATTTACAGGGAGCATGCCAACTCTATCATTTGTCTATATGATTTAGTTTTTCAATGTCGACCCATAGATTTAGATGTAATTAGCTAACTATTTAATCAACCATTACAAAAATCATGTAATAGTAATATTAAACTAATAAGTCGTTTGCCAGCTTATAATCTCTCTCTCTCTCTCTCTCTCTTATTTTTATTTTATTTTCCTGTTGCTAAACATGGGGATGGCCTCTAGCTTTAATTTCAATGCCAGCAGATAGATTTAGAGCATGACCATTATAATAACATACATTTGCTAAGTATGGCCATCCATGCCAACTATATGAAGTCAATATGGTATAGAGATTAAAGGATCCTATAAGCCATTTAATAATACTAATAATCCACACTGATTATCACTACAAATATTTCTAATTCAAGTTGTAACATACGCTATATTATAAACAATTAAATACTGCTCAATTCAAGAACAAGTAAACGTTGAGAGAATTTGAAGAGATCTGATAACAGTCCGACTTTTTCTATTTTTATGGAAAGGATTATACTAATCATCTCAAAAATAATTGCACTAGGGTACAAATGAGCTGTTTCTCCATGTTATTTGCGCTGATATAAGCTTCCACCATATCTTTTACCGAAAGTACTATGATATTTTGTTAGTGGCTTGCATGATATGATAGAATAATATCATGATATATGCTAACAGTATCAGTAGAATACTGAAAACTTGAAAATATTGTGAAAACATTAATGTCTTTTAATGTACGTTGAACTTCTGCATGTGCAGGGTACTTTGCGTTGTCTTTGCATGCAGTCAACAGCTGCTCTTGTGTAGTTTCTTGCCTTGGCTCTGCTCCATCAGGTGTGATGAATTTTGGTTATGCTCTATGCTGTTTGACATGAATTTTGGTGAAAGCAAAAGAAAATAATAATAATAATAATAATATGGTAAAAAAATATTACTAAATAATAAGATAAAGAGTTTATGTTCGTTTGTTAGTGTTTTGTCTACTTTGATTTTATAATCAATTAGTATTTTGGTTTGTGATTTTCGAAGAAAATATAATTAAGGACATATTCATAATATCTAATATTCATTTTATTTTTTTAGTTTTGCAATAAAACTAATATAATAGCTTTACTTATCAAAACATGTTTATTTTTATTACTTGATCTCTAAAAGATAAAATTCTATTCTGTTTATTTGAAAATGATATATATATATATATAGTTCAAAGAATGGTGAAAATCTTATATTAGGATGAAAATAGCAAAAAAAATAAAGTCTTGGCCATTGAACGAATTTTGGGATTTAATTTTGTTTAATGAGCAAGCATTTAATTTTTTTTAATTTAATTAGCAATAACTTAATATTTAAGTTTAGTTAGATATTATTTATTTTCAAATTTAATAAAAAATAATTGTACAAACTAATATTATATGCTAATATATTTTTTACCAAACACAATATATAACAATATTGATTAACAATATGCCATATAATACAACATTTCGACCAATTGAGTGTCAAATTTTTCTTCACTTTTCTGAAAATATTAGATTTTTTATATATATATACACATTATACAATATGAAAAGAGTGCACCTATATATGTAAGTCATGCCATCAGTTAAACTTGAAAATAATGATTTGTACCCAATGTTTATTCTATAGTTTTTTCATTTAATGTACACCGAACTTCTGCATGTGCAAGGTACTTTACGTGTAGTCAAGAGCTGCTCTTGTGCAGTTTCATGCCTTGGCTCTGCTCCATCAGGTGTGATGAATTTTTAATTTGTGCTTAAGTTGTGCTATCAATGCCAAGTACTAGATGTGAGATTTTTAATTTTCTTTTTTGCATATTTAACTTCAAGCCTAAAATACAATCATTCTAATGAACTTTTTGTACATCATAGTATTTTCCTCTATTTTTTTCTTATTTTGCTGGAAAAAGTTTGTTTAAGGTGACCATCATTTAGGTTTTCTCTCATATAGTTAGTGGTCTACTGCTTTTTCTTATTGTGGTGAATGTACTTTATATTTTGTTTGCATGAAGTGGAAACATTATATTTAAAGTGTCAGCTAGGGAATATTTCATGTGCTATTTTGGAAGTTTTGGAGGAATAATGGGTAAATTTTGTCCTGTTGTTCATCTTAAAGTGAGAAAGCAATTGCAACAAAGTTTTAGGTACTTATATGCATAACACTTTATGCTTGTGAAGAAAGTGGATTTTATAATAATCTTATTACTTTGCAAGTTGGTGGAGTGCTTGTTAGTGAAGCTATTTTCAGAGCTTATACTTGGAACTAAATGGATTAATTGATTAAGTCTTTTGTGTTTTTTCACCTCTCAGATAAGGCAAAATGACCGACTAGCTGTCAGCAAGTTGGTTACCAGTTTGACCAGGGTACTTTGCGTGGTCCTTTGAAAACTGTATGTTAAGAAGTTTATAAAAAAAAAAACTTAAGGAAGCTGCTGCATTCTCAAATTCTTTATACTTTCGACCATTTAATTGTTATCAATAGATGATGAGATAATTATTTTCCCCTTTCTAATTTTTCTTCTTTGGCATTTTTATAAAGTCCTATTCCAACTTCATTAACAACACATACTGAGTTTGCCAGTATAAGATATAATAGTAGTTCAAGAGGTACTAATCTATTATAATTTTAATTCTTTTTCTTCTTAGTGTGCCAGTTGTCGGATTTGAGGTTTTACTTGTCTAGGAGCAGCTACTATTGCTGCTATTAGTATCATTAAGAAGCTTGAAATTGGTAGAAAGCTCCTTCCATTAAGGAAATTCAAGTAACTTAAAGTAAGTGAAACTATTTGGTGAGAGGTATGTACCTAGTGTTCATTTTCATTTAATTTAATTTCTCTTAATGTGTTCATTTTATATGGACTTTAATTTCTTCTTTTAAATAAAGTCCTTAAATTTTAATTTTATTTAATAAAGTCCTTTATGAACTTTTAATTTAATTTCTTATTTTTTCCTACAAATCAACATTTATATTTCCATGACTAACCTCTTATACTCTTTTGAACACCTATGATTTTTAGGATGTTATAATGAATAGGGATGTTTTTGGTATAAATAAACTTACATGTAATAGGAATATCACATCTTGAACTCTTCATATTTCTCTTTGCACTATGAACATATAACAAGGACCTCATTAATTAGTTTAAGATTATGCCATGTACCTTGATGCAACTTAATTTTATGCCATTATGTTTTTATAATGCAACTTAATTTTGATGTGGTTTTTTTTAAGTTAGAATTTAATATATTGAAGAGGAACCAAACCCAAATGCAAAAAGATTTTTTGACTTACTAGAGTTAGCTGACCAAGAATTATGGCCACACTGTGAGAAAATGACTCAATTGTCTGCCATTATCCGAATATTGAACATAAAGTTTGAAGGAGAAAGAGTTGAAAAACAAGGACACCTCTCAACAGTCAGATCGTCCTCCTTCACCAACTACATAGTTTATATTTGTAATATTTAGGTATTGGTACTGATTTTGAGTTGTATTTCTATATATTTATTTTTATGTATTCTACTGTATTATTTAGGTGTCGATACTAAGTTTATTTTATGTTTCTATGGATTCTTATTCAGACTATGGATTATACTATGTTATAATTAAGTTAATTGCATTATGTTTTTCTTAATGACTAATCAATTTAGATTTAGAATTAACAAACAAAATTTATACTAAAGTAAGTGAAACCAACAGTCAGATCTTATTTAGATCCATAAAATTTTGATGATTTCAATGGCTAAATTTAGTAACGACAATTATTGATGGAAATTTATGTATCATTGCGAATTTTGATTGCTAAAATTAGCTACGAAATGAAAAATGTAATATTTTCGTTGCTAAAATTAACAACAAAATTTATTTTCTGTTGCTAAAATTAGCAATGATATTGCTTTTTCCGTAGCTAAAATTAGCAACGGAATGGCATTTTTCGTTGCTAAATTTAGCAACGAAATTGCATTTTTCATTGCTAAAATTTACCAATTCACCGAAAATGAGTTGGTTGAATTTAGCAACAGAATATGAATTCTAGCAACAAAATATATTATCCGTTGCTAAATTTAGCAACAGAATATAAATTTCATTGCTAAAAATAGCAACCATCGGATTAGCAACGGAATTTTTTGTTGCTAATTTCCGTTGCTATTTGTTTTTAACAACGGAAAATACCAATTTTTCATTGCTAAATTGTATTTTTCTTGTAGTGACATAGCTATATAATTACATTTCCGATCTTGTGTCAAGAGTCGATAGTCTAAGTTAGCATTTTGTTTTCTATATCCATTTTAATGTCGCTAGGTTACTGTTCATTTGTTATAATTTTTTGTAGAATGATGGCTTATAATTAATGCTACCTAAACCTGTAAATGATCAAAATTCACACTCCCAAATAGCAACCTCCACCTCTAATACTCAGATAACATACACAACACTTCTAATGTCAGCCCACAAATCATTCACACAATACAAATATTACATCACATATATCATCCAATTCACTAAGATTTAGAATTCATTTACACAACATAATACATACACCAAGTCCAAAATACATACACCAAGTTTTAACTACCCAAAACATATATACACCAAAAGTACATATTTAAAAAAGCCTTCACATGTACATGTCGCCTTTTCTTTCTTTGCTTGTCTTCACTTTACCTGTCCCTATGCACAATCAAACCAAACCATGCACTAAGCAACATTGTTGCTTAGTGGTGGATACAATCACATAAAATTTCATTTAATTAACTACTTTAAATAAAATTACCATTTTACCCTTAGTGTCATTTTACTTAACTTAAACTTTATTTTTTCAATACCTTAATTCACCATTCAATTCTCCTCTTAATTAATTTCTTCATTTAAATTCACACATTTCTCTATATAGTGAAAAATTACCATTTGGTCCCTAAATCTTCTTTTTGTACATTTTACCTTGTTTAATTCCAATTTTGTTCCCTTTTTGGTTTCCTTTGGCTCTTATTTCATCATAAGTGGTAAATTTCCATTTTAGTCCTTATATTGACTTGTGAAGTGGTAAATTATGTTTTAATCCCTAAACTTTTCCTTATTTATGATTTTGCCCTTTTTACTTATTTGACGAATTTAACTCTTTTAATTATATTTCTTCTGCCAAATTACAATTTTACACCTGGTTTCCCATGTAATCACATTTTTACCCTTTTTAACCCATCTGACTCTTTTTTTCACCTTTTTATTATGTTGTTACATCTTTAACATCTTTTAAGCATAATTTGCGACTTAGTCCTTAATTTTTCACAAAATTAAAATTTTTCCTCAAGTAGTGCCTAGTGGAAATCCTTGAACTCGATATGCGGGATGAGGACTCTAATACTGCTAATGGACTAGAGGGACCACTTACTGCGATCCTACTACTC
This sequence comes from Excoecaria agallocha, assembly GCA_037975025.1. Lineage (NCBI taxonomy): Eukaryota > Viridiplantae > Streptophyta > Magnoliopsida > Malpighiales > Euphorbiaceae > Excoecaria > Excoecaria agallocha. The sequence continues at coordinate 78,824,328 of CM075808.1, forward strand.
CAATGTGAGTGAAGGGATCACTTGCCGTGATCATGCGACTCCATAGTGTGTGTGTCAGGTATTCCATAATGTGTGCTATAAAACTGATCTCATGGTGCTACTGCGGTATATGAGTCCCTACAGCTAGCCATTATATCTTAGGATTTTGGATTATCCACTATACACTAAGGGCAAATGTGTGCTTAAATTTTATGCCATATTTTGTACAATTTTCCTTACTAATCACATTATGCCATAAATATTACATGCCATTATAGTGTTTAATCATGCTTAACAATTATACATTCATTATATAAATACACAATATCATATAAAAGTAATGAAAACATACCATTATCATCACATTCACCATTTGGCCTCAATGTGATTCCATACATATAATGCAATCCCTTCTCCATTTTCATGCCATATGTATTTCTATGGTCATTTAAAACATCCATATGATAATACATATCCAATTCATGTTATAATTCCTAAGTTACCTTTGGTTACATCATTATGTCCAATTGCACATTATCATGTCCACTTTTTATTTTTAATTCTAATTAATTCTATTGCATTTTTATACATCAATTTATGTATTCCATATCAAAAATGCCATAAATTACCAAATTACCTCACATTAGGTTTTAGTACTCAATTTGGCCACCATTGAAATTCTCATTTCCAAATTGTTTTTTTATTAATTCACATTCCTAGCACCTTAATTTATCATTCTATCATGTTATCTTAAATTATTCACATTTTTATTCAAGTTCCTATAGTTACATAATGTAAATTTTAGGAAAATTTTAAGAAAATAAATGAAATTAAGTGTAATTTGTATCCACTAACCTCAATATAGCTTAGAAATCACCTACTCTTCCTTTTCCTCTCCTTCCTTTTCTTTTCCTTTTTTCCTTCCCTTGGATTTCCTCTTTAGGCTGAATTTAGAAGGGAGGAATTAGTGAGTTTATGCTATGAATTTAAACAAATAAAAGCTATTAAATAACTTTACTAACCATGGTCTACAAGTGTATAACAAAATTCCTAACTAATTCTAACAAAAACTCAAAATGTTACCTAATTATGTTAATCTTCTCTCCTTAGAATTCCTCCACTTCTAAGCCTCCTCTTGTTTCAATTTAATTTCTAATATGTAGAGGATGATTTCTAGTGTATATGGGTGAAATTAATGCTTGAGATATGATGAAAGGAAGAAGAAACGATGAAAAAATGGTGGAAAGCCTTATGAGTGCTAGGTTCAAATTTCTCAAGGAAGGAGGAGGAAATTTACAGATTTTTAAGTGGAATTATAGATGATTCTAGATCCCTCTAGGCTGCCTTTTAGTCCACCAAATCTAGGGCTAAGATTCCTCCATTTACTATTTGATCCAATGGCTTATTTTAAGCCACTTGTTATGATTTTATTGGTCCCTGCACCTATTTATGCTATTCTAATGCATGTAGCTGATTATGACTCACTTATAATGACATTAATGCCCATAGATATTTGAAATATGGCAATCAAACTCATTAATTAATTTAATATCCATTTTTTGCCTTTTTTTCAAAATCAATGTTTTGATCATCATATTTCCTTAAAATTTCTCCCCACATGCAATAACATATGTAGGAGGGTGTATATAAAATTTTAGGTCATTTTGATATCATTTTGGTATACTTTCAGCTCTAGAGGCAATTTCTGTCGATCCGACCAAAATTTCAAAACTGTCAAAAAAATTATTTTTCATTTTCAATAGCTTATTTATGTAATTTATAATGGGTTTATATGATCAGAAAAATTTTTAGAGGTCTATCAAATATTTTTGAGCCCGATCAAACTTTCGATCAACCCTTTTATGGTACCAAGTAAACCTTTATCTGTTTGAACCGGGAACCTATATGAGCTCAATTTATTCTCAAATTATACCACTGAATTCCATTTAACTCATATTATCTCACCTAATTATTAACTACAATTCCCCAATAGGTCACCCATCCTCAGATTTTTCTAGACTAAGCACATTTAACCCTAAGTATCTGTAAATTTTCTTATACTATACTACTATAATCACTCTAATAACTGTCCTAGGGTTACTGTGTATGCTCTAAAATGTATTATGCACGTTAGATGAAATTTTAGGGTGTTACATTTCTCCCCCACTAAGTAAAAAATTTCATCCTTAAAATTTACCTAGATTGAAGAGTTAAGGGTATTGCTATCTCATGGCTTCCTCTGGCTCCCAAGTTGCCTTCTCCATGTTACGACATGTCTAAAGTACTTTGACAAGTGGAATTTACTTGTTCCTCTATAGTTTGGTTTCTTTGGCAAAAATTCTCGTTAGTTACTCATTGTATGACAAGTCAGGCCGTAGCTGGACTTCCTTTGGTGTTATGACATGTAACGGATCATATCGATATCTCCTCAGCATTGACACATGAAATACATCATGAATTCTTTCCGATTCTGGTGGTAGTTTTAACCAATAATTTACTGGTTCTATTTGTTGCAATGCCTCATATGGACCAATAAATTTGGGACTAAACTTGCACTTTTTGCCGAATTGTAAGATTTTCCTCTATGGTAAAACTTTAAAGAACACCTTCTCTCCCATGTTAAACTCTATATATTTCCTTTCCAGGTCTGCATAAGATTTTTTTTCTATCTTTAACTGCTTTCAGGTTGTCTTTGATCAGTTTTACCTTTTCCTCAATTTCTTTAATCAAGTTTGGTCCCACTAGTTTGCTTTCACTTAACTCAGTCCAACATAAAGGTTTCCTACATTTTCTTCTATATAGTGCTTTAAATGGCGCCATTTTGATGCTGGACTAGTAATTATTATTATATACAAATTCTGCTAATGGAAGATATTTTTCCCCAATTACTGCCAAACTTGAGTATACAACACCTTAACATATCTTTCAATATTTGTATCACCCATTCGAATTGTCCATCTATTTGTGAATGGAAGGCAGTACTATAATCCAAGTGGGTTTCCAATACTGTTTAAAGCTTTTACCAAAATTTGGATGTAAAGCGACGATCTCTATCTAAAATGATGGAGATACGAACACCTGTATTCTTTCTGCTTCATTGATGTAAATTTCTACCAGTCTGGTTAATGGAAAATCAATTCTTACTGTTATGAATTGTGCAAACTTTGTTAATCTGTAAACTATCACCTAAATGGAGTCATGTTACCTTCTGGTGAGTGGTAATCCAGACACGAAATCCATAGTGACACGTTCCCATTTCCATTTTGGTATGGTGATGGGTTGTAATAAGCCCAAGGGAACCTAATGTTCAGCTTTTACTTGCGAGCATGTTAGACATCTAGTCACAAAGTCTGCTATCTCCCTTTTCATCCCTAGCCACCAGTAGATTGCTTTCAAATCTTGATACATCTTATTACTACCTAGATGTACAATGTATTTACTACTGTGGGCTTTTATCAAGATATTCCTTTTCAATTTTGCATGGTCTGGTACACAAATCCTCCCTTTATAATATAAGCAGTCATCACACCAAGGGAGAATTTACTATTTTTCCCTACATGTATTTGAGAAATGATAGAGGCTAATCAATCATCTTGCCTCTAGGTAGCTTTCTCTTACTGTAGCCAATTAGGTTTTACCTGAATTTCAGCTACTAGGGCTCTATCTTAAGCTACATTTAACTTAACATTGATAGCTCTCAAGGCTGCTAAGTGTGTTAGCTACCATGTTTGCTTTACTAGGGTGGTAGTTGATTAAATAGTTATAATCTTTAATAAGCTCTAACCAATGTCCTTGCCTCATTGAGTTCTCAGTGAGTTTCTGAGTGGGTAGGTATTTCAGACTTTTTTTGATCAGTGTAGATATAACATTTTTCACCATACAGGTAATGTCTCCAAATCTTTAGTGTGAACATTATGGATGCTAGCTCTAAATCATAGGTAGGATAGTTTCTTTCATGAGTTTTCAGTTGCTTGGAAGCAAAAGTTACCACTTTGTCTTCTTGCATCAGCATGCATCTTAACCCATTTCTAGAAGCATCATTGTAAATAACATAAGGTTTACCTGAGGTGGGTTGTGTAAGCACCGATGCTTCAGTCAACATGTTTTTTAACTTTTTAAAACTCTATTGACATTGATCAATCCACTCGAGCTTGGCATTCTTTTGCAATAGCTTGGAGAGTGGAGTGGCTATCATGGAAAACCCTTTAACAAATCGTCTATAATAGCAAGCCAAATCAAGGAAATTTCTAACTTCTGTAACATTTTTAGGTGGTTTCCATTCTAGGATAGCTTCAACCTTTTCAGGATCAACTTTAATCCCTTCTGCTAATACCACATAGCCAAGAAAAGTGACTTCATTCAGCTAGAATTCACACTTGCTAAACTTTGCATACAACTTCTTTTCTCTCAAATTCTGCAGAACGATTCTCGAGTGTTTATCATGTTCCTCTAGGGTTTTTGAATACACTAGTATGTCATCAATAAATACCACCATGAATTGATCTAACTATGGATGGAAGATATGGTTCATCAATTCTATGAAAGCTGCTAGCACATTGCTAAGGCCAAATGGCATGACCAAGAACTCATGTGTCCATATCGAGTGCGAAAAGCAGCCTTTAGCACATCTAATTCCCTAACCTGGAGCTGGTGGTCACTAGATTTCAAATCAATTTTTAAGAATGTAGCTGCACCTTTTAATTGATTAAACAAATCATTAATTCAAGGCAAGGGACACTTATTCTTGATAGAAACTTTATTCAACTGCCTATAGTCGATACACAATCGCAGTGATCCATCCTTCATTTTCACAAACAGTACTGGTGCTCTCCAAGACGATACACTCAGGCAGATAAACCATTTATTGAGTAATTCTTACAACTGGATCTTTAGCTCCTTTAACTTTGTGGGTGCCATACGATAAGGAGCTAGAGAAATAGGAGCAATGCTAGAAATCACATCAATAGTGAACTCAACTTCCCTTTTTGGTGGCAACCCTGGTAAGTCATCAAGAAAAACATCGAAGAAGTCTTAGATAGTGGGAACATTACTAATTTTTGGCTTTTCTTCTTTAGCTTCTATTACATAAGCTAAATAAGCCTCACACCCTTTCCTAATGAATCTGCTTATTGCAATAGCCGAAATAACATTTGACAAGAAATCAGATCTTTCACCCACAACTGTGATTTCTTATCCTTCATGAGTTTTCAATGTGATTCTTTTCAACCAGCAATCAACTATCATTTGATGTTTGTAGAGCTAGTCCATTCCCAAGATAACATCAAACTCATAAAAATGAAGCTCAATCAAGTTTGCAAGGAAAGTGGTTTATTGTATCTTGATGGGGCAAACTCTATAAACTATATTTACCACTATCCTATGTCCTAAAGGATTGCTCACCAATATATCTTGGTCTAACTATGACTTAACTAAACCCTCCTATATGCAATCTTAGTGCTAAGATATGAATGTGTGGACCTGGGGGTCTATTAAAGTGTAAATTGGCGCATCAAATAAGTAAAATTTACCTATAATGATGTCAAGGGCATCTTGGTCTTCTCTGCACTACAAGAAAAATACAAATTAGTGAGGACAAAAGTCCTCGCTAAATGATATTTTTTTCCATCTCTAAATTAGTTTAGTGAGAACAAAACTTTTGTAACAAAAGTCATCATAGCTGAATTAAGTGAGGACTAAAGTAGTCGCTAAATTTAGCGACAAATTTTAGTGAGAACTGAAATTGTCACTAAATTTAGCGAGAACTAAAATTGTCGCTAAATTTTAGCATGTATTTTTGTGACAAATATTGTTGTCGCTAAAATTTGGCGAGAGATTTATCCTCGCTTAATGTTGGCATGAATATTGCAACATTATACTCGCTAAATTTTAGCGAGAACATTGCTGTCACAAAATTTTAGTGAGGACAAATACGTCACTAAATTTTAGAGAGGACAAATACCTCGCCAAATTTTAAAATAATTTTTTTTATTTTTTTAATTTAATATGGAGATTTTATTAATTAAATACTAAAAAATAAACTAAAAAAATAACAAATTTATATTTAGAGTATCCAACATTTAATATAAAAATATACATATTAATGAATAAATTGTAATTTACAAGGGCATATCATTGTTAATAATATAAGCAAATGATAAAGGAAAATATTTCAAATACTGAATGTAACAACATTCACAACTCGCACGTCAAGTGACTCGTTGCAAGAGGGGAAAAAGAAATAACAAACTTGCTATCCATTGAACGTCAGCAACAACTTGTGCTTTCAAACTTCTTCTCGTTTGCCTAAACATGTCTCCAGTTCTATAATTTTTCAGTGCTATAATTGCTTGCCAATTCGATGTAGGGCTGCCCAAAGAACAAAATTAATGTGTTAAAGAATAAAAATAAACTAAGAGTTTCGAGTAGTTCAACTAAAAATCAAATCAAAATTTCTACAAACAAATACGAAAAAATAGTACTTAATATGAACTATAGATAATGTAAGGCAAGTCTTTAAATATATTGAAGTACTATGTAATAAAAATGATATGGAAACAGAACATCTAGTGCTATACTCAATAGAGCACTTGTTCAATTTGATCAAAGTTTCCAGCATGTAAATGACAGTAACTTATCAATGGAAGTTGGATTTCAATCCAGGCTCTGCGCATATAATGCAGAAATTGTAGTGAGTTAGTTCAACTAAAAATCAAATCAAAATTTCTACAAACAAATACAAAAAATAGTACTTAATATGAACTACGGATAATGTAATGGAAGTATTTAAATATATTGAAGTACTAGGTAATAAAAATGATATGGAAACAGAACATCTAGTGCTATATTCAACACAACACTTGTTCAGTTTGATCAAAGTTCCAGCATGCAAATCATAGTAACCTATCAATGGAAGTTGGATTTCAATCCAGGCTCTGTGCATGCTACATAGAATAATAATTGTAGTGACCAAAATTTACCTTTCTTTTTTTAGTTGTTTGAATTTGCAGACAAGTATAAAGCCACTTTTAAAGATTCTTGCATTTTCCACTACTCTTACTCAAGCTCATGTACTCCTTCGTTGTAAGAACCAACACATGGTAGATGATCCATCTTGGGAGCACTTGAAATTAAACAAATAGTACAATATGCAACATATAAAAGATCTAATTTTGCATGTCTCAAAAAAGGGGTTTCTATAACACAAATCTGCGGAACGCATAGTTGTTTTGTTGTCTTTAGTACATAACATAAAACCCACTTATTAACATACTTATGCCTTTATCGAATAATATCAAATAAAATACTTATGCAGATATACACATGGCTTTCACAACTAATAGGAGTGCAGTTACTACATACCCAATCATATTCCCCCATCTCAGTT